>JABFEB020000033.1:10571536-10582302 GCA_019775895.2 Stomatorhinus ivindoensis | reverse complement strand
ACCCCCCCCCCCCACACACACACACACACACACACACACAGACACACACACACACACACGCGCGCGCGCGCGCACATACAGATATAGCTTAACTGTCGCCTCTCCTGATAGGAAAGATGTATCCTATCCATAATATGGGATTATACGTCTAAACGACATGAGTAAGGGGATGTTGCAAGTCGCTAAAAATGACACCGAAAACTGTCAGAACACGAACAAAGTCAAATACCGTGAAAGGTCCGCTAAGTCGGACCGTAAGCGAAACGTTTGTTTATGCCAGCATGCTTCAAAAGAAGCCAAATGCTTTAAATAATATCCTTAAGTATTTTCTTCCGATTCATCGATCTACTGCACATTTTATATTCTTTTTTTGTTTGCATTGCACTGTTCTGATGTGTGTCAGATTATTGATTAATTTAATATCCCATTTGAATGTCTTAAGCGTCACTATTGTTAAATCTTTGCTGTGCAAAAGAAAAAATAATGTATTAAAATGTAAATAGTAAAAGGAGTATGTGTATACAGATTTATTTTTTAAAGAAACAAATGTTTTCTGTGAACCTACCAATAAACACAAACATGCAAAAAAATCTACTTTGTTTACTGTGGCTGCGTAAAAAATTCTGATTAAGATAAAACTAGATAGCCAATATTTTAAAATGTACATCTTTCAAGACCGCTACCCAGTACAGTTAAATGGAAATGTTACATTGAAGCAAGTATATAACCTGAAATTCATTAAAATGAGAGACATGTGAGGGCATAATATCTTCCTTAATTTCAATCTGATGATACTGAATATGCTAAAATGTAGGCACTGGTATTTATGTGGTACACATTGCTGTTATCGTTTGTATTGTTATTGTTTATGCAAATACATTGTGTGCGATGCTGTGCTGGAAACTGGCTGCTCTGGCTTCCACCTTACCTGTAAGCAGTCATATTATCCTTTTGCTGTGGTGGGCACTCATGCACGAAGGTGGCGTGCTCTCCTCAGTGACTGATAGTACGGGGCATGTTTAGCTGATGTTTTTCTATAACGTTCTGTGGATTTAGCACTATTTAATCAAATATAGAGCTCAGATAAACACCATCAAGTTCCTTGCTGAAGGCAGCAAATGATAAATCTAAATTATGTCGCTACTGCGAGGCTTTTAGTGCAATCATCACCAGGCTGACTATGGAGAGACTTAACATGGTCTATGTGTGTGTGTATGTGTGTGTACACATTTACCTGGATGTTAGGCTTTATTCTCTGCTTGTGCTGGCCAGTTTTCTGATATCAATATCATTTGCAATTCGTAAGCCTCTTTAATTTCAGCTAATTATTTTATGTTTGATGTCAATCGTTAGGAATATGTCATAATGTTAGCCAGTGTTTGCTGAAAGCAGGGATTAAAATGTCCTGGAGCTAAATGCTAAATATCCTGCCAGCACAGTGTTAGGCTTGTGCAGTTACCCCTGTAAGCTGCAGGCGTATAGAATAATGGTGTGATATTCTCATTAGTCCAATGGCAGCTCTCCGACAGTGGTGATAACCGGGATGCTTGGTGGGTGTCCCTTGTTAAAAGAGTGTGATGACCACACTGTCACTGCATGCTGTAGAGCTCCTTTAGGATGTAAAATTTTGATTGTTCGATATCCTGTCAAGAATTCCCCCCTACTTCTTAAATTTTTTTAAAACAGTCTAATTTTCTTAATTTAAAAAACGTATCTTTATAACAAAATAAGTGATTCAAGATCAGTTTTTTGATACGGTCATAAAAATCATTGATTTTATACAATTGGTAAAGTAACCTACTATTTACAGACATGTTTTTCCTGGGAAAATCACAACACAGTTCCTTTCATCAATAATAATCCAAAAACTCAAACCTTAAAAATCAAATGTCAATTAGGTCAAACCTGTAGAAATCCACCATATTGTGTTTTTTTAATTAAAAACTGTATATAAAACTTCTTAAATTAACACAGAACTACAAACTGATTTTTTTATTATCAAAAACATTCCAGGTGCTTTTTTTTTCTTTATAATGTTTATAACTGAAAATCACCTCGTGTATTCCAAGGAAGAACAGGCAAAAATATTAAGCTAATTTTACAATTACTGTACATTAATTTTATTTAACAAATAGTCAGGCGAATAGCACATTACAAACATCAGTTTTAACCCTCCAATTTGATTAAGAATAATCCAGGTATTTAATATTTAAAAATGTACAGATTTCAAGACAACTACCCAATGCAGTTAAATGGAAATGTTAAATTGAAGCATTTATATAACCTAAAATTCATTAAAAGGTGAGGGCATAATATCTTTCTTAATTTCAGTCTGATGATATTGAATATGCAAAAATGTTGGCACTGGTATTTATGTGCTACACATTGCTGTTATCCTTTGTATTGCTATTGTTTATGCAAATACATTGTGTGCGATGCTGCGCTGGAGACTGCTGCTCTGGCTTCCACCTTCGCACACAGAGCAGTGTGCTTACCTGTAAGCAGACATATTAACCTTTTGCTGTGGTGGGGACTCGTGCACATAAGAACATAGGAACATAAGAAATTTACAAACAAGAGGAGGCCATTTGGCAGACATTTTGCTGTAGTGGGGACTCATGCACAAAGGCGGCGTGCTCTCCTCAGTGACTGACTGTATGGCGTATGTTTAGCTGATGTTTTTCTATAACGTTCTTTGGATTTAGCACTATTTAATCAAACACAGAGCTCAGATGAACACCATCAAGTTCTCTGCAGAAGGCAACAAATGATTAATTAATAAATAAACTGTAAATTAATAAATAAAGTGCAAATTAAATATTTGTTAAAATATTAATTTTTAATTTGGTGGGTAAAATGACTCAAGCACCTAAAAAGCAAAGTAAGAAATAGTGATATTTCACACCTTTTGAAGTTTTGTCCCTAAAATTAAACATTAGACCTATACAGATTTTAACCTACAATACAGAAATTATTATGGGGCCACTTTAAACAGAACATCTCAGAGCCTCTGGTTTCATTTTAAAACAGTTGCTGTAGTCTTTGTGTTCCTACCTGCTTAATATTAAAATCATGAAAATGCAGCTGTTATTTCTAAAAAAGGATTTACGTTTTAATTTTTAATGAATAGCTACTGGCCTCCCATCTAGCCTCCTTTCCTCATGCCCTTGGTTTCCCAGGACAGGCTCCCAGTCCCCAGGGATGGTTAGCTGACCCATGGAGTTTGTTCTCCAACCTGCATTATTTACGTACTGCTGCCATATGGATAATCTTGCAATAATAAAATGCACGTTAAGCTAATATAGTTAACAGCATTTTTTCAGTCAGGAGGTGAGTAATGTGAGGAGAGTGCTCACCATGTGGGTCTGAGTGACCGGTGCAGCCGCCACGACCTGGCTCAGAGTCTCAGGTACACGTGGAAGGTGATCTGCTCTTCAATAATGCATATGTTTTGCGATGCTCCAGAGGCTGTGCTGGAGCTTCCTGTTACAAGATGGAATGCACTTGACGCGTCAACCATCTTGGGCAGACAGGATTGTGAATTACAGTTACAGAAAGGCTTTGGTGAGAAGTCAGAGCTAACTTGCAAGTCCTGAAGACGAGCCTAGCACCAACCTGCTGCTCCTTGCCTTTGGCGGACCCTCCACTCTCAGCTTCAGCCCTTTCTCCTCTCTGTTTAATTCATCTCTTCTCATCTACTGGTTTTCCTTGTAAGTCAGGATAGTTTTTGTAACTCAGCTTCTTAACAGAAACTTCTCTCCCCCGTCTGTAATTTTGTCCTTTCCCCCTGTTGTCTTTCATCACCAAAAAGCTTGTTTCCCACAAACCCAAGAACTTTGGAAAAACACCAGCAGCTCCTACCTTCACGACAAAATAACAGCTACTACAGGAGGATTCTAATACTGTATCTAAGGCTGACGTAACAGCTCATAATCTTCCATACACTACACTTCATCATGTGTCAGTAACTAAATTAAACTGATAACATAATATCAATAATAGTTAAAGAAAACAAGCATTTCATGCCAGATGGAAGAGTTCAGCTTAAAGGTTTGTCAAAAAAATAAAAATAGACTTTCATCCATCCATCCATCCATTTTCTATACCCACTTATCCTACTGGGTCATGGGGGGTCTGGAGCCTATCCCAGAAGCAATGGTCATGAAGCAGGGAACAACCCTGGATGGGGGGCCAGCCCATCGCAGGGCACCATCACACACCATTCACTCACACAGGTACACCTATGGGCAATTTAGTAACTCTAATTAGCCTCAGCATGTGTTTGGACTGTGGGGGGAAACCGGAGTGCCTGGAGGAAACCCCACGACGACACAGGGAGAACATGCAAACTCCACACACATGTGACCCAAGCAGAGACTCAAACCCAGGCCCCACAGGTGTGAGACAACAGTGCTAACCACTTTGCCACCATGCCACCCCCAATAGACTTTCAATCTCATTCAAAATGTAGATGTCATTATATTTTCATTTTTTTCTGGACTTTAGGAATGAGAAATTTGAAATATATATATATATATATATATATATATATATACATATATATATATAGCACCTTTTTATGTGAAATCTTGGTAAGCAAATAAAATGCTTATGTAGACATAACCACAACAGTAGATCATTTCACTTGTGCTTAAGCTGTTTTCACATTTCAGGATTGTGGCATCCAATCCGACCATAACATTCAACATGCTGAGGATGACTGACATTCCTGACTGACATTTGGGAGGGCACCTTTTTCCTTCTGTCAGACATGCTGGTGACATTTGTCTTTGCAAAGTTTTCAAGTGATGAAATAACTGAGCAACCGCCCCTTTTGCCTGAATGAATGAAACTGCCCCGTCCCCCCTTTGATGTTGCAAGTGCCCATTTTCCATAACTGACAATCAAGTAAAATCCCCCCCAGCTGTCAAAAAATACCAATCAGCCACGCCCCCCTGCCTTTTGATCAGCTACCTTTCAAAAAAATTGTGCATGTCACTGCTGTTTATAGATTTGTCCCCTGGTCAGAATTAGTTCCATCTTGTTTGGACACCTTTCATACAGTTGGAGTCAACTCTACAGATTGCTCATCATTTTCATTAGGTCTGAAATGTATGCCATTTATCTATTCAGCAGATTGTTCTGTCTAAAGCAATACCTAAGTAAGGAAACTTTAATGTAAGCCAGCATCCCTGGAGTACGTGTAGTTATTATCATCATAATTATTATTATTATTATTATTATTATTATTAACAATAATGATAATTTACTTTTATTTACATAAGGCCTTTCTCACACTCAAGGATGACTTACAATACATACAATATAATACAATAAAAGGTCTACAACTAAATATAAAACAAAGGTCAGCCTTGCAAAGTGGATGATGTATTAAATATATATGGGCACAGAGCCCGACCCCAACCACATTGGCACACTGGCCATTCTGCTGAACTAGCTGACTGCTCTCATTTGCCCTTTGATTGTCACTGTGGCACCTCAGCAGGGGCCTCCCTATCCAGTGTATGTGTGCCCCATATGACATCCTTCCATGGAACCTAAAATCTCGTACAGTGCACCTGCTTCTCTCAGATTCATGTGACTTTATTCACTGCAGATTCACTTACTGAAAGTAGACAGATGCTATGCACTGTGAAATTCTGAAAAGCTGCAACAAGTAAATATCCAGCTTGTTATATGTGCACCGTAAAACAATACGTGTAATACTTGTTTGATAATGCCCCCAGGCACAGGACCGTCTGGTATGCAAGAAATACTTTTAGATCAGCAGAAACAAAAGGTTGTGTGTTCCATTATAACCAAACAGACCAGTTTTTTCAACTAAGTTTTTTTTTCATGTCTCACATGAAACAATAATCTTTTGACTCATATTAAGAGAATCAGATACAATACTAGACATAACAGCATTATTTCAGCACAAACCAGCAAAGGTTGTAATACAGATGATTATATGAATCCCCAGTCATTATTTTATAGAATAATAGGATAAAGGGTATAACTGATATTAAGTGCATGTGACTTTAAATACGGACTCCAAAAGCCATAGCTTTTCAGTCCCTGAAGAAAACCTAACTTTAATTTAAGTTTCTTGGGACATGTGAGTGAAATAAAATAAATGGTGAAAAATGAGCACACGGAAGAGCATACGTTATTGAGTTTCGACTGTAAGCTCACACTTCCTGATTGTTCTGTGCATTTGCTTTGTGTCACAGATCACAGGCGCGGAGAGGGGAAGTAGGCACAGGAGTCAGGTGAACACTGGGGTTTATTTGGAATAGACACATGACTCATGAACACGGAACAACGTTAATATCGGGAGACACTCACAGAAACTCACTTAAATACACCTAACTAACATAACGAGAAACAACTGATAAGAGGAATCCACATGAGGTAAATGAGGGGGCATGGCACACAGAAAGATCAGAATGAACAGGGTATGACAGAACCCCCCCACCCAAAGGCACACACTCTGGGCACACCTAAAGGGATCAAGGGGACCAAACAGGGGATATGATGGGACTCAGAGCACAACAGCACCTGGGGGAGACAAAACCATCAGCGAACCACAGGGAACAGCAAAGGCACAAGAGACTAGCAGGACAACAGCTGGCAAAACAGACACAAACAGGGAAACCGAGGACGGAAACACAAGACCCAGAGACACCAAGGAAGAGGACAACGAAGAAACACCAGGGGACAAACCAACAGGGGGAACACTATCTGAAGGGGAGAAGTGGCCAGGCAGAAACACAAAGGGGCCAGGCCAGACAAACGGGGAATAGAATGAAGAGGCAAAGGGCAGGGAGAACCAGGGAGCCGGAGGGAACCGAACAGTGAGATAGGAGGCAATTCACAGTCCAGGTATACCTGCTGTATTATTGCTTCAGCCACCCTGCCTTTCAGCTGGTTCAGGTTCTGCCACACCTCCTCCGTGAGGTGTGAGTCCTCAGACAGGGAAATCACCTCTAGGATTTCCCTCGACCAGATGGTGAGGGCTCTAGCCACTGGTTCCTCTTGGACTTCAAGTTGTCGGAGGCAGTAAATTACTTCTTTAACCAAGCTGAGGTATTTTCCATAAAGCAGGCTGTCTTCTTGTGGTGTCTGGTCATTCCATCACAGATTGTAGGCATGGCGCGGGGAAACAGGCACAGGAGTCAGGGGAGTTGGGTGAACATGGGGCTTATTCAGAATAGACACACTCAGGAACACAGAACAACATAATGACATTAATGACTGGATTGGGGAGACACTAACAGAAACTTACTTAAATACAACACAGCACTTAACATAACTAGAAACAGCTGATAACAAGAGGAAGAAGGTAAATGAGGGGGCGTGGCACACAGGAGGATTGGAACAACCAGGGCATGACATTTTGAGCCTTTATAAAGGACGGGAGGGTTACTGTCTGAAAAAAATGTCCAGTTAACATGAATTTCTTCCTTTCTACAATGCATATTTTAAATGTAATTACGCAATGAAGGTAGTCTGGGCTTCATTATGATGTCATAAACTGCCTAGAAGTTATAGACCTTCATTGTGGACCATAAGATATTATATTCTGTCTGATCTGAAGCCACAAAAACTGGATTGTCTTTAACTTATTGGTCGGGTGTAGAAGGTATGAAGAAACTGGTACAGTGTGTTTGTGCAGGCCGAAAGGAGGATGAGCCGTAAGCACCCTGGTGAAGCTGATGAAGTAAAAATGTATGAAGGGGTGAAACATGGTAGAAAAGAGGTAGAAAATGCCCTTATGGGAATGATCTGGACAGCCATGTAACTGAAGGAGGCTCAGATTGCTGGATGTGACCAAGTGTGGGCAAAAAAACCCAATTCAAAGTGTTACATAGTCAGAGGAAGTCCTGTTCCTAGTACCTGTGCATAAGCAGGAGTCACAGCAGGCTGTTTTCAGACACATTCTCTTCAGCCTGGCAGCGACATGTATATTTTTACAGCTGCCATAAATCAATCTCCAGCCCATCCTGCTTTCAGGACCATCACACATCCTGATTGGATAATGGCAGCAGGGTGTATGATACCCCATTGAGCCCAAAAATCACATTTCTGACGCTGTTACATCTGCAATGAACTTTACAAACGTGTAATCAGTGACTGATGACCAAGCAGAAACTCCCAAATCTGATATGGTGTTAAAGCACATGGTGACAGAGAGGAGTAGTGGCACAGTGGTTGGACAGCTTTGACACACATCAAGGCAGTTGGGTTTACGTGCTCAGCTACAATAATAGTAAAATGCTATTATCTGATATATGTAACGGCAGAACTTTACCTGCCAATCCGGAGAAAGAAGCAAAAAAATGCCATAAAACATACTCAATTAAACAAAAGCAATACAGTATGTACTGATTTTATATGATCATTTAGTTGTAGTAATATATAGAAGAATAATGAGAGAAAAGATTAATCTTTCTTTTATTACTTAACATACAAGATGCATAAGCATGCTCATGCTAATCAAAGTAAAAACACCCATCACCCCTGGTGTGAGAAAGTTCTAGAACAACATCCTGGGTTCCAGAGGTCTGTCTCCCTGGCTGAGGTCAGTATACTGTACAATAAGGATGTCATGGAATTTTTCTGTATTTTCAGTACAGTGTGTACGTACGGACTGCCAGGTCTACAGGCATAAACATGAACCAAGGCTGCAATGAAAAGCAGCATTATTCCATTCATAAGCCACACAAAATGGTACAAGGAGTACTTAGAAGACAGGCACAATTCTTAGCTTTTGTAAAGAATCAGCATAATCTTTAATAAATCTGTTTTCATAGACATCTAGTATTTGTCCAAAAACACTGTTGATACATGTTTTTGTACCTAATTTTGGGTGGCCTGGTAATGCAGGAAACAGAAGCAATTTATAAACATTAATGTACTCATAACCTTAATTGTATTGCTGTTGTATTTTTTTCTGGACTGCTGTATTTTTTACTATGAAATCCTCAGTTACACTCATTACCCCCCAGATGAACTCTTTTGTGGACCCTGGCACTTTTTCGTCACAGCCGAAAGATCCAAATTAGACTGAAGTGTGGAGCAGTGACTGATCTGTATGTTGCCCGCCAGCCCATGGAGGTGACAGGCATAGTGCGTTGACTCTATAATCCACAGTTACTTCCTTCCTGTGCCTTTGTTTCAATTTCCTGGCGCCCTCTGTTGATAACTTGTTTTCAACAGCATACCATTAGCCTGCCCCTGCAAATCCATCTGCTTTTAAAGGAAAAAGAACTGATAACTCACTTGTTGACAACAATCCTCCTTCTCTAAGCTACAATTCACATAGTGATTTCTGCATGAAACAGTTGTCTCATTATAACCAGTAGGAGGTCTGAAACCTATCTTGGAAGCTACAGACACAAGGCAGGATATGATCCCGGATGGGGTGCCAACCCATCACCAGCCATGCACACACCATGTACACATAGGCAACTTGGTAAAGGCAATTTACTTTAGCGTGTTTTTGGACTGTGGGGGAAATCTAGAACCTGGAAGAAACCTCACGATGACATGGTTAGAACAGGTAAACTACACATCTAGAGCTAGGGTAGAGACTCAAACCTCAGTCCCAGAGGTGTGAGGCAACAGTGTTAACTGCTGCGCCATCATGTTGCCCCTTTGACTGAACGTTAATTGAACTGAAAAGCCTGATGATTTCAATGTAATTCTTGGATAAGTGTCTTACATTGAAGCTCAGGCTCAAAGATTTCAAAAATCGTAAGACTTTCTTCATCAGGGTAAAGCCTAGCCCTGCAAATGGTAACCCTTGCCCACTTGTATCTGTTGGGATGCCACATTTTACAGGTGTCAAGTAGCATTTAATGTATGACATCATGTTTGCATGAAGCCACAAGTGTACTTTAAACTTGCAATATGTTGATAAAGATTCAGAATCAATCATGTCCTTCTTTAAAGTCCATCAGTTCTACAGATTGCAGTTAATTGCACACTAGGGAATAAATACAAATTCTTTAAAGCCAGTTGCTATCCATTACAAGATGGCCTAACCCTTTTAAATTGTCTGTTGAAATAAATTTCTCCCCTGACTCACATGCCACTTTAGAATTTCAAGTACTACAAATTCCAGAAACATATGCATAATATAAGTACATGGTGTGGGATCACCTGCATAGCTAAGTCACTGTGTCATTCTCACCGTTGCACTTCCAATCAGGTAAATAATGGCCGTTCCACACCTGTGATTAAATTGTTACTGCCAGTTGGAGCAACATAGGAATATCAGCTTAGCTGGTTTCACTTGCAATAACTTTAGAGTTGATATTTTACACTTGTACTGTAGTTCAGAAACTATCTCTTAGAAGATATTTGTAAGATATTTAGAATTCAGAGATATTTTTTAGAATTTCCAGCCATCAAAGTAAAAAGCCAAACTTTACATTCATTTTATGCTTTCAAAAAGTAATCTTTTAGGATGTTTTAACTATTCTTATAGTATGGTGGACAAACATTTTTGGATATATCAATTTACATCTGAGTGAAAACATTATGTACTCAGTGGCCACTTTATTAGCTCCACCCAGCTCATATCAGGTAGGAGCCAATTTATTTGGTATGCCTAGTTCATACTATGTAGGAGCCACTTTATTTTTACAGCTGAATAGCAGTAAAACTGAGGGACTCCTTGTGGGCACCCCCCACCAGATCCGTTCTTTTCCAATACTCCAGTTTTCCTTCGATAGCCAGGCTATCACCTTCTCCAACTT
>JABFEB020000033.1:10527921-10540622 GCA_019775895.2 Stomatorhinus ivindoensis | reverse complement strand
TTTACTTAAGTAAAGTATAGATACGTAAAAATTTACTTAAGTACAGTAACGAAGTACAAATACTTCGTTACATTCCAACACTGCATTTTTACAATGTCCTTTAAGCTCGTCATTGTTTGGTACTTATTTTGTGATTGCTTATTTTTAATATTAATTGTTTTTTTGTGTGAATTATACTTTTTGCCGTCAAACCATTTCTGGAAAAATTGGATGCAGACATTTTATTAGTTAAACAAAGGTCCTCTTGCAAGAAAAGTTTCACTGAATGACATATTCTGCAGACAGTGATAGGATGTGTGCATGAGGGAAACAAAATGGAGAACTGCCTGAGAATAACTGGTCTACTAACACACAGTCTACCATTAATGCAAAAACAATGTAAAAAATAACTCATTTGGTCATGTGGATGAACAACAGAAAGGCAATGGAGAAATGGAGATATATTTTTTATTTCACGTAATGGTGGGAATTATAAAAGTCCTGAGATGCTGAGGTGTGCAACCAGATGGCTGATATATGCTCCAGGTGGCCCCTGTTCCATCATGTACCCAACTATAGCTGCTACTATATAAAGTCTCAATACTACTTCTGCTGGTAACTGGCTTGGTACTGCTCTTTCGATTTAATTTGATTTGATGTGTATGATTGCCTTTCCAGAGGTGTATGATGATTATTGGTGGAATACTTCTGTTGATGATATCATGTTGAGGATGTCATGTAATGCTTGTGACATTTATATATTGGGGTTTTTGTTTGTTGACAGCTCATATCTCATGTGACCAAGCTTTTCACTGGGTTCATGCTGCAGAGATGCACCCCAGTGGAGCCTGGACAGGTGATCTGTTACAGATGGCCTGCAGCAGCTGTTGTTTTCCTGCCACTGACTAGATGTTTTTATGGCACCATTTTCCTAGACACTGTGGTGTGTGGAAAAACCCAAAAAGGGAACTGTCCTTGTGATGCTGAAACCACCATATGTGCTGCAATCACACCAAATCACAGGCATTTTAGCCATTCTGATGCTCAGCCAGTAACTGAACCTCTTGATCACATGTGTGCTGTATGTTTGGAAGATCTGGCTATTTATACTCTGGTTATTCCTACTAATATAATCATAAAATTATTTATAATTGTAATAAGCATGTTCTTGACACCTTTACACTTAATTTCAAATGGGAGTTTTAATGAATGAAATCAGATACTGAGTCTTTACCATAAATATACCACTGTGTGAGTACAGAGGAGGGTGCTTGGTAGAAAAACATCTTGGAATATCAGAGTATTGGTTTGTTTTCTGATATGTCTCCCAGCTACATGGTCGGTCTGACCTGAAAACACCAGTGAAATATGCTCTAAACATACCATGGAAATTAATTTCAGTCAACAGAATTCAACGCCAGAGCCACCTGTCGTTTCAGGGCAATGTGCTAAATTTAAATAAGCTTTTGCAACAGTGTCCATCATAGCCTATATTGTCTGGTTGTCAGTCAGTTTTCATGTCAGTACAGCTCATAAAATCATAATTAATCTGTCACTATTATAATACCCACTAATTGAGCAGACAACACAATTAAAATTCCTTAGAAACTGAAGTTTCACAGACACACCTTCTTGAACTTACATACAAATATGCATGAGGTATTGCACAGTATACTTACTGTATCATGCATTTTAAAATAACATGTAATGATCTCTTGATCTCTCTGAGTTTGAATCTCACCTCTGCTGTGCCTGTAATGCAAGATTAACCATTTCTCTGAAGTCAGTGATTCTAAGTCTAAATGCTAAACTTTAACTTCTGTCACATGACCAAATAAGGAATCCCCAAAACTTGGCTTCTGTCAAATTGTCGTTTCTTTCCTTTTCTTGGGGCTAAAAATGAGAAGCCTATGTGAAATTTCCAACCACTTAAAACCATTACATGTGTATTGGATTTTATTGTAATGTCTGATTTTAAAGATTAATAATCTCTTCATCAGTATGGATGATACTGGAGACTTTTGGAGTAATAAATTCAACAGACTTCAGTTCACAGAGATGCCTGACTGCTCTCCTCTTTCACTCACCTGTTTCTGTAAGGCAGCCCTGCTAACCACTGCGCCACCCTGTTGTACAGTAGTTCATTTCTTAATAATGGGACATGACTTGTATGTCTATATAGGTTTTCTGTTTCAGATGCTGTCATTGCACAGTGCCTCTCTTTGCCACCAACAAACCTGATGTTAGCTCATCAGAATGACTGAAAGCCTCCAATCCAGTCAGACTAGCAGTGTGAAAATCATCATCCAACTGCTGGACAGGTTAACAACAGGCACTTTCAAGTTTTACTGGTACTGTATTACCAAATAAATAATGCGTACTTACTCATTTAAACTGCTTTTAAATAGTAAAAGTAAAAGTAACCAAAAATAGAATTACCAAAAAATCCATCTAAACCCAATAATAAAACTTCTTTCAAAAATTCTTTTTATGTCGGTTTAACACATTTTCAGCAAAATAGAAATGGGATTTTGAGAAGACAATAGCTATTACGTGAATGTGTAGAAATTATAATGTGTTCATTTGCATTTGTTATATTTTATTTGTTATTATATGTTATGAATTGTAATGCATACTTTTAAGGAAATGTCCTATACTTTAATAAATGTGCATATACAGATTTTGTAATAACTTTTAAAGTAAAAAAAAAAAAAACAAATATAACAACATAATAAATGATGTATGATGTCTAACATATGAAATATCTACAGGAAAATGCCAAGTGTCACTTGCTTGCTTCCGCTGTTCAGTTCACTGTTTCCCATTGCAGTAGAATATGCTGTATAAAGCCTACAGCAGTTTTTAATGTTCTGCTCCATGTTCTGCACAGTTCAGACACGTTATGCAGACCTGGATGGTCTTTTCTAGATGCTTCCTGGCTGCAGAATAAAAGCAAATGGGCTGATAGTATGTCGGGGCACCTGCATGATTCTGTCTCAGCTTACGCTCACAGCCACACATAGTCACACATACCTGCAATGAAACTTGTTGAGCTTACATATTTTTTCAAACTGTAGAAAACTAAAGATCACTCTATAGACCACATGTAATTATCACTTATAAGCAAATCATGGGCAGGTGCTTTGAGACCTCTTATAATTGGTGAATGATCTGACAAAATCCCTCGTTCTATTATCAATCAATTATCCTTATTATTTTAGCAGTTGTGGCTTTATGTCTGGCAATGGTGTAGGAGAGAGTTTGATACTGTGATGGACACAACATAATAACTTAAATACATAGGTCTATTTCCTGGAGGATTAATGAATCCAGTTCCTACGCCCCTGAGGTCCGCTGCTGCTAACTTTGAATACTGATAAAGTTTAAATATCGGAAGGAAATATTAACTGATATATCCTGTATCTCTACATATTGTTTCTTCCAACAACATAAAGACAATATGTAACGTAAAATAATAATAAAGAGAGAAATATATCGTGACTGAAAATCACAATCTTGATTCTGAGTGAAAAAAAATGTCATTCATACTTTACCCATTATTGTACAGCCCTGCTCTTCAGACAGAACTAGACCAAAAAAACCACGTAACCATCACCAAATAGTAGCATAAATGCTGAGGGCGTACGGCTGCAGGTGTTCATAGCAAACTAGTGTGTACTGGAGAAGCCACCATTATCACCAATGACCTTATAAAACAGGAAAATCAAACTATACAGTACATCGATAATGATGACCATTTTTATAATACATATGTTAGTCTTTGTTCATATCATGAAATCTTGCTGGTCTTTCCATTTTCCATCAAACAGTATTTTTTTTGTCTAAGCAGTACTTCATTGTCCCCTGTTTTGTTTTTAAAGTTCACCTCCTCTCTTCCTCCCCTCTTCCATCCTTCTAAGATCTGTGTCTGTTTGGATAGGTTGTAGATCCAGGTGACAAAGGGATCGGTTCACTGCAGAAAAGGTTTTATGGTTTACTATCAATGTGTCAGCTCTACCAAAGGCCAAGCCAACAGGAAAACCCATAACAGACATCGCATAGCACCTTCTCTATCTCACTCCTTTCTCCCCTTTCTCACTCCTCTCTCACCCCCACAAAACATCCACACTCTCTCCCTGTCTCCAAGTTCTTTTTCCCAGCTCTCCTGTGTCATATGATTCTGTTTTCATCATTAAACCTCCATTAAATTTAAACTTGAAAAACGAATAGAAAAGTTGATTCAAATGCTTATACACGATCAAGTATCTTAACAATGTCTCCGACACTTATTCCAGAAATGTTTTGGTTCACATGAACTAAATAAGCTCTGAGTCAGTTCTTCAATGGCTCAAATCATATTCCCAATATAATTTTTATATAACGTAACTTATTTATGTGCTGCTTTCTTAATATTCATCCATCTAGTCAGGAAAAGTTTCTGTAATTTGCATAAAGATTACAGACATCATTGCTTCTCCAATACTAGTTACAAGTAAGCATGCTCTGATTTGTATCCCAGAGTAAGTCTGGGTTAAATCGGGTAAAAATGCTTTTAGCTGCCTGAATAGTTTACATCCTAAATGCCTACTTAAGCTTCTCCTTGGACCTTTGGAGAACGTCTGCAAGAACTAGCTCTGCCAAAGTACATTTTACCTCCGTCCGAAATCACTCAAAACAATTTCTTGCCTGCTAGACTTGCTCCTGTGCTTCTATTTTATGCAGCCTTACCTTTAAGTAAATGTTATATAAGCATTACAACTTCCCACAGATGAAGCTGAAGTGTCAGGGAAACTTCTGTGTACAATACCTCACAATGTCCCAGGGATGTCATGTAGTCTCTAACCGATTGTTACATTATGTGCCATGGCTTTCGGTGGATAAGTCTATCCAGTGTATCGAGGCTGACATTGCTTAGCGGATGGAGGATGTTTTGTAAAGTACTGCTGAATGCTACCACTGCCAGTAAAATGGTAGCAGCCTCTGTTGGGTTGGCGTGGGCTGCTGGGATGATTGCTCTCATTTGTAGATTGTCTTTCTGTCAAAATTCAAGTGTTTTTGAATAGCCAGGCTGGCACACAACTGACAATCAAGACAGGAAGGACATTTCTTGTTCTATTATTCAGTTATTGTACCTCAGTAACATGGCTCTGCTAACAGGATTTTCCTAATAATAATTGTTACGTGCCATAAGTGTTTTGGATATGTCTACAAGACGCTTCATTCTTCTGCCCCAAGCTCCACTCGCCAGCCTGGGTCACTCCCAAAGTAAGTTGCACCTCATGATTGTAAATGTGTCTGTGAATAAATATTTAAAAAAAAACTATAAAAAAGATCCCTTCGTTTCCCATGTTCCCTTTGCCCGTTCCCTGGTTGTCTCTTCTCCTCCTTCCTTTTTTCCCCTTTCCTTTCTGTTGGGATCCAACTTAGACTGGAGCGTAACAGAATTTATATACTTCTTTGTCATTTGTTCTTTGTCAAGGCTACACCTCACACTTGGCCAAATTTGTTTGTGTTTAATCAGCATGTATAGCGTAATATTTTACATGGACAACCAAGTGGAGTGACTAATCCTTGTTAGTCACTGAATTCAAGAGGAAATGCACACAACATACATTCAACTAGACGAGATTCAGGCTGAATAGAAATTTTAATATATAGATCCAGTTCAAGGTTTTTTTTAAAAAAATCTGCAGAACCCTTCTCGATCTCCACTGGGAGGATCTCCACTGTGGGACGGAAATCACATGACTTCAGGAACAGGGGCTATAAAAAAATAATAATGCCCATTGGCCACTGGTAATGTAACTTTCCCTACATAACTAGTGATTCGTAAATGTAGTGAATAAATGCGTAAACTAAAACTCGTAATCACAACCTGAACATCATAAACTTAGAAATTAGGATTTGTAATGTAAAGTTAGGACTCGTGAAACTTATAGGTGGCAGATGGATGGTTTACTTGAGTCATGGACTTGCAACTCGACTCAGACTCAAATTACAAATTTGATGACTTGTGACTCAACTGATGGAAATACTTGGACTCGACTTGGACTTGAGAGCAAATGACTCGAGACTTGGACTTGACTTGGAACTTAGACTTGAGAAGGCTTGAGGTTATAGTCCCCCTCTGGATTCCATGAAGTTAATTATATAATTTAAGTGTAAATTAATTCTCTGCTGTATGTATTTTCAATTGCCTGAATGCAAGATCTCCAGATACAGTTTGTTGAAAAGATGCATTACCCTCTGCATATACATGGACATAAAAACTGCTTGAGTACAACCATGGGTGAACACTCTTTTCAGCCTCTCTCTGCCTACAAAGAACCAATCCTACGACATACTGTGGCATTTTAATCACTACAGGTAAAAAAAATAACTGCGACTCAGGTTACGACTCAACTTGGACAGCAAAAATGATAGAACGACTTTGACTCATATGATTGAAGGACATTTGGCAAATTACTTGAGGCTTGACTCAGACTTGCTAAGGAATGACTTGTTCCCATTCCTGATAGGCGGTAGGCATAGGTACATATTGCAACTCTGAATATGAACAATTCCAGTACAATTACTACCTCAGAGAGTTCCCAACTCAAACATAGGTACAGAATGTGCTCACGGGGCTGGGACCAGATTAAAAGCCTGCATACAGAGTATACAAGTTACCAAACCTTCAGGCAAATACTGATAACTTGCACAAAGCCACCACTTTCATTAAATGTAAATAAATTCTCATCTGATTATTCAGACCTGAAACACTGTACTAAGAAATGATGTATTATAAGGACAATGTCCTTCTATCATCCATTTGTGACATGATGCTTTGTTTTACATAGTTTTTTTCTTCATTCTTGCGTAATCATTAAAATATTTTTGGATTTCTTTTTTTGTCTGTTCTGCATTGTATAAATAATGTGCTATTCTAGTGTTGTTATAGTATGACCATAATAAATCCAACAACTCCCACTGACTATTTAGTACAGTAACACTCCTATGTCCTCTGGCTTCCTCATGACTCTGAAATGACATGTGCCTAGTCCTGGAGTTATGGGAATGCTCAAAGTAGCTTTAGGTACAGTGTAGTCCTCTGAAAAGGATGTTACCACGGATTTGGAGGACAGTGCATTTGTGTTGCGGCTGATTAGTTTATGTGACACCTGAATGTGGAGGTTTGATGGGCATGTCTAACCAGGAGACCCTGGGGCAGATCCAGGACATGGTAGAAAGATTATGTCTCAGCTGGCCTGGGAATGCCTTGGTATTCCTCCGGTGGAGCTGGAGGAGGTCAATGTTGAGATGGAGATCTGGGAATCCCAGTTTAGATTGCTGCCCCTGTGACCCGGTCCTGGATCAGTGACATGCACTGCATGGATGGATGGATGGATGGATGGATGGATGGTTTACAAGCAGTTCATTTTCTCTGTTATGAATGCTGGACAATAGGTGGGGGGATTGTCACAGAAGGATATTTTATTGGGAATTGTGTTTCCTATGGGACTTACAGGGACTGGGCAGGGATGCAGATAACAGAAGAGGAAACATAAAAAGCCGTTTCAGAAAGCGATACATTCCATCATGTCTGAAATATCCAAAGAGTACCAAACCTCAGTATGGGTGTCAGGGTCATTGTATATTTGCTGGGGGTGACAAGGAGCCACAAAATCACCATATACTGCGAATCCTGAACCAGTGACAGACAGAGTAAACAGGCATGAACAAACAGTCACCTGACCCTGTCTTCTCATAATGAGCAGGAGTCACCATCGCCAATTCTGCCAGACTTTGATCAACATGCTATTTTTTACACAGACATGTTTTTTTCCCCCCAGTCAAAGCATTTTGTCAAATCTTACCGTAGATCTGTCTGTCCATGTATGGACAGAGTGACAATTCCTGACGATGAACCACCCTGATTATTAGAAGCATCCAGGCAGCCAAGCTAGGCAGACTGGGGTGGCTGATGGTGTCTGTGAGGAGGATGGATCTTCCGTGTGTGTGAGTTAGTTGTAGTAGACTGTGTTAACATCCATGCTGGGCAACTCTGAAAAAAATCATATCAGTCAAGCTGCAGAAGGTGATTATGAAACACATTTTCAATCTTCCATTACTCTTCTTCACAAAAAAATGACAACTTTAGTTTTTTTATTCAGTATTTCCTGCTTCACCTGTAAAAAACACCTAGCTTCCTAGAATTACTGTTACTACTACATCTACTACTATTACAAATACTACTACTACTGCTGCGGCTACAAATAACAATGATTTGTTCACACACACTGTAGCAGTAGTAGTTTTCCATGGCAAACAGCTACCTTCATGATAATGAAAACAAGTTTTCGTTTGTCAGCTTCTACTTAAACAGCACCTGTTCACCATAATGTATAACCCCCATCTTTATGCTAAACCTCGTTTTGCTAAATCATCTTTCATAGTGAAGCAGATAGGCTTTTGGGTCACCTTCTCTCAAATCATCCTTTATAGGCAGTGAGCATATTACAGCTGAATAAATACATGCCATGGGTTTCTAGTTTATCCACAACGGATGCAAAGTTCCAGAACTTTAGACTAGGGGGCTCAAAGTAATGACCCCCATCATCTGCCCCGTGATGTGCTTTAATCCTTATTAAATCTGGCCTGCCAACTGAGAACATTCTAAAATCATGTCTTGTTTGACACTTTGAATGTGTAAAGATTATGCTGAAGAGACTACATTGAGTCAGCTGTTAAATATTGTTGAATAAAAGATGAATTGCTATGTATCCACGCACTTGATATACAACACAGTACATAGGAAGCACTGCAAATACTGAACAACCCCCTAATAGTAACTTCTATAGGGATTCCCATGAGTATAAAGTAGAAAGAAATAGATGTATTAAATGGTTAGGCAGATAGCAAGAGAACAAGTAAAGCATAGACTTCCCCATTTCTTTTGGTGACCTTTCATGATGGGGGAGGTTTGAGGCAATAGATGTTTAAAATTCTTGCACCTTAATTCCAAAGAGATCATTATAATGCACCTTGCCCTGATGTTGTGACTTGTTAACATGGCATGCTGTGAGTCAGGATGCTGAAGGATAAATACTGGTATCGATGATGACATGATGGATGTCAGGATATTATTTTAGATCTGTGTAAAATTGGCAATTATGAACACAGAAGAAACACAAGTGAATGTATTGCTGAACTCAACCTGAGGCATTTTATTAGAAATATGTTAGAGTAATATAATGGAGTACATTTGTATTATTCAGACAGATCAAATATGATATGAAAGAGGCGCATCTTGAGAATGCTATTTAACTGCTACTATTTCACTCACAGCCATAATGAAATTATGACACTTTGATAATTCCTGGAGAGAAATTCTTAGTAGGAGAGTGCAAGTTTGGGGATCTGAGAAAAGACCAGCCACCTTGCATGCCCAGTGAGTTGGGGGTTAAGGGCCTTATTCAAGGGGCCACAAACATGTGACCATTCAGCTAAGGTTGGCTTCAAGCTTGGGACCTTCTAATCAAAATCACAGAGACTTAGCCTGCTGAGCCACACACTACCATTTCAGGGATATATTTTCCAGCTCCTTTTAATTGAAATGTTAGTTTACAAATGCTGTCATAGCTCAAAGTGTGCTCCTGGACATGGATTATCTACTCACACTATTCTTTGTTGTAAACATGAGAGTTTAGGTTGTGATGTTGCACAGAATCCCAGAATTCAAAGCTAAAACCAAAACATTCAGTTAGCATCTCATGGTGAAGCTGGCATTACATGGTGTTTTTCATTTAAAAAATGAAATTTTATGGCACCATGGTTTTGTTAATAGCTGGTGGCTATCAACTGACACTTCATATAAAGATCTCAACATAAACAAGAAAGTTTACGATTCATGTCACTGGCTGATCTTGTGACAGGTAGTGTCTAATGGCATCAACTCATCTTAAGGAAGGTCAAGCCTAAGTTAACTTCAATGTGACTCACAAAATCACAACAAATACATTTGAGCTTGCTCCTCAGAATGTGACCACACATGACTTAATGTACACTTCTCTTTCTTGGAGGGGGTCTTCAGCTGACACATGTATGATGACCTCCCTAGGTGGTCCGTTTTTTTGAAGATTCCCAATGACTAATTGCCCTATCATTTTTAACCAGGTGTTCCACCGAACAACCGACACTGCCATGACATCTAAAGAAGCCTTACATTGTGCTGTGAGACATGTGCTGCTGTTGTTATAAAGTGTTAGTAATTGTATGCAGGAAGGGTCATATTTAGGAGCAGACTTATGGCACAAGGTTACCTCACCTCAGATGCAGACTCCCAGGAACACAAAGATCACACAGAAAGAACTGATCAGCTGCTAAAATAAAATACAGCTGATGTTTCTATTAAATGAATGAGAGCAGCTTCTCACAGGCAGAATAGAAATGTCAGAATCCCCAAAACTTCTCTCTGCCTTTTTTCCATGGATTTCAGCTGATCACAGATGGTTCATATTTAGCCCATGGAAATATTGATTGTGTCATAACAAATTTGCACAGGGGTGGAAGATAAACAGTACAACGAGCCTTGTGATATTACTCTGCATCCCACCATCTTACAGAACCAGCTACCCCTTCAGCCCATGAATACCCACAATACTCAAAGTTTATTCCTTTATAACACAGAAGGGTCCCTATCGTATTTCTGCTCATACTGTAATGCAATGCATGTCCTGCATGGCATTTAGCCTTTGTCTCTTCTGTCCTCATGTGTTAGAAGGTGGAAGTGCTTTAGATTTCTTTGAAGAGGACATCTGCTCTGCAATGCCACACTAGAGATTTTCAATGACTAAATGCAGAAATAAAATCTGTGATTCTAAGAAACAAATCACTTGTCTGGTATCATACCATTGCTCCATAAATGAGGAGTTATTCTGGGATATAATTATATCTTCGGCCCTAAGTGAGAGAATGCAATATCTGTCTTTCATCTGAAATATAAAGCTTCATTTAGAAAGCAATTCAGGTTGACTTAGATCCATACATAACGACAGTAACCTGGCTTCTCCTAAATGGGGCCATTACATTTATAGGGGCAGTGCATGACTCTGCCTTGTTGGATGATCACCGGCTGAATGCTGTGTCCAGCAGAGCAATGTCACTACTGGGCACTTGGGGAAGGCACTAATCCTTAATTGCTCCAGAGACCGACTGGCCCTGCTCTTTCTATGGGATGTCACTGTGGATAAAAGTGTCTGCAAAATAAATAAATGTTATGAAATGTCCTAAAAGGGACACGAGGTGTACATGATATGAAAAGAAGCTTTAGTTGTCCAATGGGGAAAAATCAACATAAAAAGAACTGCTTTACGTGGTATATCACACTTAACTATTTAAAAATATAATGAAACCAATTATGGGTATATTTTTACCTTTAAATCTATAAATTCCCAAACTGATATTTTTGTGTGTGATTTACTTTTAATTTTTACAGTGTTTTTTTTTCAAAATCAAAATCACAGATAGCTAGGTTTTGCAAAACATCAGCTTCAGTTATATAAATATTAGTTACAGACGATGCTGGATTAGTAATAAGAACTGGTAAGTTACAGTACTTGAGTCCTCAGCAGTGAATACCTGTGCAAAACTATCATTGAATTCATTTACTATATCAATGTCGTTTTCAATTATAAGACCCTTACTATCCTGCAGATTAGTAATATCAGCTTTTAGAGATCTTTTAGAATTAAAATACTGGACGTCATCAAACTCTTAACGTCATCCTTAGCCTCCAATACAATCTTCCTTTCGACATTCCTTTTAGCTCGTCTAATATCATTTTAAACTCAGCCTGTAGACTTAGGTACTCTTGCTTTATTCTGTCATCATCAGTTATTTTCCATTTCTGGAACAAAACCCTTTTCCTCCTTACTTTATACTTTATTCCCCTAGTAAACCACTTTTATTCTTGCTGGAAACAGGTATGAAATCCTCTTGCATTTGCAATAATGTGCTTTAAAAAAATTCCCATGCATCTTCAACAGTTTTGTTATTTAACCCCATCCAGTTCACAGTTTCTAGTTTTAGTCTTATACAATTAAAGTTAGCCTTCCTGACATTATATATTTTTGATTTGGACTTTGCTCTTCGGACTGGTACTGTGAAGTACAATGAGACTTTCCCACAGCCAGTAGTGCTTTTTCATTAACATTCTTAACACTCAAGGCCTGCACCAATGACTGCAATATTGGAACATACTGAAATGCTGTATGTCTGTCATTAAGTTTTCTACAGGTTCAATGACAAAGAAGGGTGTATTCATAAATTCTCTTTTTATATGATGTGGTTAAAAGCCAAAACAATATAACGTAACAGGTTTTTCACCAAATCAAATAGAATTGCAGATTCTAACTAAGAGTTATAGTTCTTCAAACTGGTCATAACAGCATCTCTCAAAATTGGGCCAGATGCATTGGGGGATATGAACTTAAGGTCATCCACAATCTCATCAACACATTTGTTACATTGAAAGTGTCCTCCAACTTCAGAAAAAGGTGGTTGTCTCTCCTTTATGATTTTTGAAATACCTTCCGATCCATCAGCCAATGGCACAGTGGAACCCTCGTTATCAGAAGCCAATGAATCATTAAAACCAGTAGGATATGACTTCATCAGGGGACTGTGGATTGTGTTTCCTGAGTCTATGCGGTGTCTATGCCAATGTGTCCGGGGGGGGGGGG
>JABFEB020000033.1:10516879-10527821 GCA_019775895.2 Stomatorhinus ivindoensis | reverse complement strand
GCATTTTCTCGCCAGAAGTCTGGCAGCTTTAAAGCCACAGCGTTAGCTGTCATGCTGAGGGAAATCTCGAACACGTAGGAGGAGATGTCGGGGGTCACCAATATGGCGTGAGGAAAAATACGGGAGGCAGATCTCCGTGAAAAAGATAAAAGTCTTTTTATTAATCACACGCGAGAAAAGTAGAGAGCCAGATCCGGTTGCCGCCAAGGTAACTAAAGGAACCAAAACCGGAAGCAGAGCAAGCCTTCAGAATAAGAGCTTATCTGCCCTGAGAATTCTGATATCAACCCGCTACAACACAAACTTAATTGGGAGACCAATTTAGACACAAGGAACAAAGTTGCACACATGTAGATCAATAGCTTGAAAACAACATATGTACAAAGAAATGTTTTGTATTGCCAGGGATTTCTTTGCTAATATTTTGTGGGTGCCTCCAGAATCTTTTTGTGTACCTACAACACTCAGACAAATTTAGTTTGAGGTTTATACGTGAAGGAAGTTTCATGTCAATTATTTGAATGTCAAGTCTCCCAACATCCAAATCATCCCTCCAATCTTTTAATCGCTTATCCTAGTCAGGGCTGACACAAACATGTCTGAGCGTCCCCTAGGACTGAATTGAGAAACTCTGTCCTAGATGGGATGGTAGTATATCGAAAAGCACAAACACACACATACCCAAACTACAGGCAATTAAGAGATACCAGTTAGCCTAAATCTATGCCTTAGACTGTGGAATCCCAAGCACCACACACAGCACACTAAGAGCATGCAAAATGAACACACAGAGTGGAAGGAGGTGAGAGGCAAGCAGAGGGCAGAGACACACACAGTGCAAATCGCCTTATGTAATGCAATCACTGCTCTCTGTTGAACAAGATCAATTTCATACTCAGGAAATTAAACCTATATTGTATCTAAATGTCCCTTTGTATTATCTTTCATTTAAGCTTTAGATCCTCATCTGATTGATTAGTACAGAAATAATACACCCCTTCCTGAGTGTTTTCTCCCTGGTTGAAATATTTGAATTCAAAATAGAAGCAACCTCTTTATTATGGTCAAACATACTTTTTTTCCTGGCCTCTGAGATTGAGTTATGCTCATAAATCTCACAGCACCTTCCTTCCTTGCTCAAAATGAAAAGTGATGTAATCACATTTCCATTTCCTTTTCTCTACCCAAAGCAGCAAGAAGCTGCCTTATCGCCTACTCTCATGTTGGGATTTGCAGGTTTTGGTGCAGCAGGATAATCAGCAGGTGTGCAGTTCTGTCAGACTCTTTTAGGGTGTACCATCAAAAAACACACAGCCCAGTGGGCAGGAAGGACATTTCCTTTAACTGCAGGCAGCCAGGGGGGTCACCCTTTATTCAAGGTCACCCATTATCACTGTAGCTGGAGGTGTAAGAGCTGAGGCCTCTCAGGGGAGATTCTTCTGCAGGTCTTCAAAGGAGATGAAGAACCCAGGCAAAGATCTCAGGTCATCCTGTATAAGCCATTTCCAGTACACTTGGGAAACATTAATACAGGATTTCTGCCAATTAAAACCTCATCGGCCACATGCAGCACCTGCACATGCACTGAGATGACATCAAACACTCAGACAATTTGAATATAGAAATTTCCCACTTTATTTTATGTAAATTCATTACTCTGTTTATCTCTGGTATATCCTACAGAAATAGTCTCACAACCTTACTCTTCTTTTTACTCTTCTACTTGCTTTCTGTGTGCCTCTATATACTGTGTTTTATAAAATGTTATATCCTCCACAGGGCTTAATTCAGATCATTGCTGACTTGCTCCTTGGATACACCACACACTAGTAGTGTAAATCACAGCTTTCTTTGAGATACGATACAGTATTGATTCCTTAAGACAGCGGTTCCATTTTTTTTTGATACCTTAGAAATTCCCACGATGCAATACCATATGATACGATTCAATCCTAGTCAGTTTGATACTGGGGATAGTAGTCGAAATGATGAAATTACACACAATCCTTTACATTTCAATGTATTAAAAAAGGCAAATAAAATTAGCATTTTATCATATTTTATTGGGAACTGTAAACAAAATCTAGTGTAGTCAAGTATGTCCCATAAAACAAGCAAAATAATTTTTATTTCAAATCAAGACTTCTCCGGACAAATACAAAAGTGTAACGAAAAGTATGTCCATAACTGTCATGACCTGCTCATATGACCCTCTCGTGTGTTACGCCCCTCATTAACTTCGTGTGCAATCCCGATTGTTCCCAGCTGATTTTTATTGATTCATGTAGTCCTGTGTATTTAAGTCTACGTCAGAGTCTGTTGCCCAGATCTGTCATTGAAGTTCCTGATACCCTGATTCTTTGTTCCCTGCTTGCTCGCCCTACGCTGAGATCAACAAGACTGACTGACTTCTGCGGTGAAACAAGTATGTCTGCTGAGAATGGGGGGTCTATGTTCCACATAGATGATGGATGACCCTCAAATTAAAAGGGTTGCCTTGTTGTAGACAAAACACAGTAAGGAAGGAGAAGGAGTCTTGGGAAGAGCCTCCATAGCAGTGTGTGTGCTGTCAAGTTATCTGTAGGTGGGGTGTGTGTTTGAATGGTGTGTGTGCCCTGTGATGGGTTGGCACCAAGTTATTCTCCGCCTTGCACTTGTAGTTTCCAGGATAGACTCTGGACCGCCACAAACCTGCAGAAGACAAGGGGTGTGATTGATGGATGGATGGATGCGAATCAGTCATTTGCATTTATATGGAAACTTTATATGGAACTTGATATTCCAGTAAGTCAAGACTCTCTTGGGGCATTCAACTTCTCATAAGTGTCTTTACTCTATAGGATGGCTATACTTAAAACTTACATTTTCAGTTAGTATGCATTAAGCCTGTATTGCAATAGTCAGGGTCCCAGTGGGGAAGGTTTTTCTGTTTTGAGCTAGCAGGAGTCAGAACAGTATCACTGAGCTGCCTTTTTGACCTTTAGCACCTCTATGGGCAATTGATCGCTTGGCCCATGTCTATTAATGCCTCAGGTAATACATGTCAACTAATTGTAATTGGAATAATCACCAAGTTAGGGTATAGATATGGCTTTGTGGATTACTGACGGAGGAGAGTTTAGAGTAATATGCTGACACCTGCTGTTCCTAGGCAGAGAAGCAATATAAATGATGCATCTTTTTCATTTCCTCAAAAATAATGGTAAATCTTTTTTTTGTGACGTTTGTTGCTTTGTTTCATTTTTTTGTCCACAAAAAGAGAGAACTGTGCAGCAAATCCCTTGTCTATTGCTAACTCTCTGGTGGCTAACCCTGACCGAGGCATTCACATAATTAGATTGCAGTTGTGTGGTGTTTATGGCACTATGAGTACTCTGCCCTGTGATGAACTGATATCGCATCCAGGGTGTCCCCTGCCCTGTACATCGTGATGGAGGGACATCTTGTCTAGGGTGTCCCCTGCCCTCTGTCCTGTGGTGGATTGGCATCCTGTCAAGCGTGTCTCCTGGCCAGTGATGAACTGACATCACGTCCAGGGTGTCCCCTGCCCTGTGCATTGTGATGGAGGGACATCTTGTCTAGGGTGTCCCCTGCCCTCTGCCTTGTGATGGATTGGCATTCCATCCGGGTTGTCCCCTGCCCTGTGCCATCTGCTGTTGATGTCAGGTCATCCACTGACCGTGTACTAGATAAGCAGATAGAGACAGAAGTATATAATTACTGCAGAAAGCTGGTGTTAGTAACAGACATTGCTGTCATGTCTTGTTGTGACGTATGTTGCCCTCACAGAGCAGCTGGGTTTGCTGTAATATGTGCTCTCAATGATCAAACCAGGTACAACATCATCAAATCTAAATAAAGCATTCAAATCTTCTTTGATGTCAGTCAGAGCACAAAACATTTTAAAAATATTGTGATGAATATGGCTTCATATGATATACATTATAATTTCCCTCTCGTACATTAATGATTTAACTTAGTGTTTTTTTCAACACATTGTCCCTCATAGTAGAACAAACTTTACTGTAAACTGCCAAGACTTGACGTTGAAGACAGCTGTCTGGAATTAACCACCATGAAATGAAGATGTACAGCAGCGCACCACCGACAAAGCCATACCAGTGCAGCTCCAGTTAGCCCCCCCCCCCCCCGTTTCTCCCTGTTAATGAGTGAATCAAGTCCTCCCAAAGCAATCCGGCATCTTCCGTGGCAGCTTTGAAGCTCTGAATGTCTCAGCAAGCGAATCCCAAGTTTGCAGTTTATTCTGCAGCACATTTCAAATAAATTTCCACACGCACATTAAAGGCAATGAGGCGTCACTAATTCACCTGAACAGCATGCTTTGGGCAGTGGGAGGGAAGCCCTACAGATTGGCGGGGGGGGGGGGGGGTTGCGTGCAGGGTGCCGGATTTTAACTCTCAGCTCCAGGGCTGTCAGGCAGAAACACTGAGGCGCATTAAGCACTGAGCCACTGTCCTGCCCGGGCAAATAGCAATTACTCAAGTAAAAAAGCTAGACATGAGAAAGACTCATTATTTTTCCCCTCCTGGGGATAATTAAGAGCCAAAGAACACACGATGCGTGCTCTCTTATGACATCGCTGTCTGCTATAGCTGAGCACACACAGTTGAGCAGATGTTTCTTTATGTCTGCTGTTGCAGGCGAGGGCCCACTGTGCTTTTAGAGAACAGGAATCACTTTTTAATATTATCTTCCAATAATGAGAATGTGAATTGCAGAAACGGAACCATAATATTGAAAACAATGAGAGGCATGAAATCGCAGGGATGCCTCTCTTTTGATTGTCATGGTGAGATGCGAAGCCATTCAAAAAAGATATTCTGTATAGTTACTCTAAATTAACAACACTTCAACGTTATTGTCACGCCCTCAGGGGCGGGACCAAGCAGGTGTAGCGGAGACTCCAATAATCAGCCACCTGTGATAAGCACCTCGGCGAAACCTTCCTTTTGCGCTGATGATTCATGCCACTACTGAGCGTTATCTTGTCTATTGTCTACCCGCTCATCCATACCGCTTCCGTCTACCTGTTGTGCTTCCCTTATCTCTCTCCCTTGCCTCCCCAGTCCAGATCTCGATCCTGACCTGCCGTCCCTGCCTGCCCCGGCTGTGTGCGTCTTCCCCTCCCCTCTGTGGTCGTGTCCCGTGCTTACCTGTCGGACGGACCTCATCGGAAACGACCAACGGAACGGATCAATACCACGACTCTCGCCTGCCCCTCGGACTTTGATTGCTGCTCTTTACCCTCTTGGGGGTTCGCCCCCACTCCTGGGGATCCTCGCCGAAGCCCTGTGCTTCCCTGACCTTCACGTCCTGTCACAAACCTCATTAAAGACCCTCTCCTTACCCGCATTCCTGGATCCGTGTCCTTCTGTGGGTCTGCGTGTGACAGTTGTATTTTAGGTAGCACTTTACATTAATGGAAATTTTGTAATGCTTTTATAATGCATACGTGGAACATTCATACGTGGCATAATAAATCTATTAATACAAAATAAAGCTAATAAACATATGTTAGGATGTTAAGGTATACTTACATACTACATATCAATTTTTTGTGAATGTATAATAAATGCATTATGAAGTTAATCTAAAACCATACCAAAATTTATATGGAGGAAAAATCTGCATTAGATATATATACATTTTACCTCGCAGATGAAGATATTGAGAAGGGAAAAATCCATCCATCCATTTTCCAACCTGCTTATCCATCTGGGTTGGAGCCAATCCCAGAAGCTAAGAGAAAAATTAATTAAACAAAATTCACAGAAACAAGAAGTGAGTGGTGTAGTAAATGATAATGATGACAGTATAACAGACCTTCCTCTGATCGTCAGAGTGTCTCTGTACTTAATTGTCCCATTTAAGACAATGAGTGCCTCTCTACACATAATAGTCTGATTGCAGTCAGTGGGCAGTCAATTTTTTCTGGAAACTGACCTCATATTCGAGGTCACATGGCTCTTCCAAACTGTTTCCCAATTATTTCTTTCCTAGCGTATCCTGAACTTTCAATTCCCTAGTAGCAACTCAGCATTGTTTTGTGTTTTATAGATGTCATAGTACACTCATCCTTATAAGCACAGAATCTTAGAAGACAGGAGGAAGAAACAGCAATTTAACAAATACAGCCAAAATAAAGACTTCATTTCTATAGCACATTTCCACAACATTACATGCCCCTACAAGTGCTTGACATTATCCCTCCCCAAAGCTTCCAGTCAGCAAGCCAGAGGTGACAGAGGCAAGGAAAAACTCCCTAGAAGGAAGAAACCTTGGGAGGAATCATATTCAAAGGGGGAGCCCATCTTCCAGGGGCTGGTCAAGGAAGTCAAAGTCAAATGAGCAAGTTGGCAAAAGCCCCATTTACCCAAATTTTAAGATATAAGTTTCAATTAATGAATTTACTATTAATAAAGTGTCTCTACTCACTTCATTTCTCAATAAGAAGAAACGTTGTAATTTGTCCTCATTTTTGCATGACACAGACTCTCTAACATCTCAACCAAAACAACAGAGGTGTCTGTAGTCTATTTGTCAAATATCGTTACGACAACCAATTTCCAAATATGCACAATCCTTTGGTTTGAGTCCTCATTGATATAAATAGCCAATTATTTCTGCTGTAGCAGCAGTAATACATTATACATGGTTGAGAATGACAGGTCTTAAAAAGGGTGAACAGGAAATAGCTTTAACAAAAGATATAGACTTAAAATATACTGTAAGACAGCTCCAAAATTATTTCCACCCTTTAGCAAATAATAAACATGTACAAAAAGGGGAATAAATTACAGAAGAAGCTGAATACTGACATCTTTGTGAGTGCAGGCTTTAGAAAGAGCTGAAATGGGAACTTAACTCGTAAGTCATCCATTAATCCATCATATTACAGTTTTTTATGCATTTATATGTGTATGTGTATACATGGAAAACCTCACACAGGCACAGCAAAGCATCGGGGTAGGAAGTGGGTGGGGAGTGGGCATCGGGAAGCAATGTACTCCAGAGCTCTCTGTGTGTCCTGGATGGGTGATAAGGGAGCCATGGCTGCAGAAGGGGTAGATATAATCGATATACAGTTTACAGAACTGATTATTGACCACTGTTGAAAATCTGTACAAGCGCAACAAACTAAAAACACACTAAAAAAGAAAACATCTAAACATCAATGAAAACCACAGAGTTACTGTAACGACAGATGATCCTCATAGTGTCAGAAGTAAGAATCATCAATCTATTTTGTATACAACTGCTTGTCCTGTGAAGGGTTGTGGGGGTTGGGAGCCTATCCAGGAATCTACAGGTGCTGAAGTATCATGAATGAAGCAAAATACTACATATTCCACAAGCTGGAAAACAAAACAGCCTCCTTATTGTGTTTATCATCACATGGAGAAAACTAGATAAACAACAAAATGAATGGAGATCATTTTCTTTGAAAATGACATCCCACTGTGATTGTCTCGTGAAAAGAATGGAGTGGTGTTGAGAAAAGAATATAAATTCTACAGGCACATGAATGACAAAGTATTTTACAGACTTTGTCATGGAATAATCTTTCATTTTACCCTCATTCACTCTTTCTGGGCATCAGAATAAGAAGTAAAACTATTGGCAAACCATTGTTGTGAGATAACCTGAGATTTTGCTATGAGGGTTAAATCCATAAGTTATTTTTCTTTAAATCCAGGCTTCTCCGCAGTTTAATTTCTGCTACATCCTCTGCAGCAGCTCTGGCCAAATTTGAGCTTCATCATGTCAGTGGGGGTCATATTTGTTATGGTTAGGCATGGCACAGGCAGGAAAGAAGTGATGATCCATGGAGCAGCTCCTGGACAATGGGGTTTTGCTGGTTCGAATCCCTGACTAGCAAGGTACTGCCCCTGGGCACTGAAATAGCTGCCTCCTGCTATGTCACGATGTCACATGTGGGTTAAATGTAGAGGACGTTTTTCATTGTTGTGCACTGAGTGTTGTGGTATGTCAACATTGATCAGCTAATAATGAAAAACCAAGTAGAGCAACATCACATGGTAACATGTGCAATGATTGATTGACAAATAGAGCGAGGACAGACATATACATACTTACAGAATACTAGGCTAACAAGAGGCAGGTGTGGACCTTCACTAAAACAACCAATCTGTACAAGCACGAGATGAACAAAAAACAGGTGGAATACATTGCAGTTAACAAGTAGAGGAAACTAGGGAATGTTAATTAGCACTAGGGCTAACTACACAAGGAAAGACTTGAAACAAGTACAAACAAAACCTTAACTAACAAGGTACAGGTAGGGTACACTATAAACAGGGCAAATGAAAACAAGGACAATCTCAGGTACAAGGTGAACAGAAAACTAACCAATACAGAAAACAGTTCAGGGTCTCTTCCAGCTAGCCTTGAACACACACCCAGAAGGTATTAACCTCAAAGTTACACTCTCAACACATTGAGCTACATGGCAGCCCAGGGAGCAGGAAAACACACTAGGGACAAAGACAGATAAGGGAACAGGATGGCCAGCAACCTGGGATAGGACCAGACAAGCACCAACCCTGAAAGTATTTCAATTTTCATATTCCATGAAAGTTTCAACTGAGCACTCGTTCTTTTTGCAGTTGAATTTTTTATCATTTACGGGTAAAATGTATAATAAATTCAAACTGGGTATTTGAAAGGAAAATAAATTTTTAATTTTAAGCAATATAAATTTATCAGATCAAACAGTTAATGTCAAGTCAATAATTAAATAAAGTAAAATTAAACAAAATAAAAAGTCACTAATGCTTTGAGGTTGTCACCAACCCATTTGTTACCCTAAGATTTACAGAAGGTAGCTACAGCATTTTTATAAAAATGACTCTGGTTACTTTGTCCTGTCTGATGACATTAAAAATCACTGACAATAGAAACACCTGATATCAACTTGATATTAACTGTTGATTTTTTAGACAGCTATCAAATTATTTTGACTCAGTACTGCAATCTGTTTATTAGGTCAATTAAGAATATAAATTGGATACTGACAGTGGCTGTTGAAGCCCGGTTGGTGCTTGGCCATCGGCATGGAGGTGGCGACATTTAGAGGTGTTGAACTGGTAAGACATACTGACCAGCTTGTTGACAGTTTGCCAAGTCCACACCACCTGTGTACCATGCCCCTGTACACTGTGCAAAATAAATACATTCACCAAGAACTAGTTGACGAATCTATCATCTAAAGGTGTTGTGGTTTTCACTGAAAATTATCATTATGTGTTGCAAGGAAGAGGACTCCCTTTCTATTATTTATGGTCATTTGTATAGCATGTTATTAGCACACCCTGCACTTTATTAACAGCACTTTATCAAGCACTTTATTTAGCATCGCACTTTAACCATGGATTTGCACAGAAGAACATTTGCATACAAAATTTTATTATTTATTGAATGTTTATTGGGGATTTTAAAATCACTTGGTAGCCTTGTTTCAGATCCTGCATAGCGGCTCCTCATCAAAAAAGGTGGCGGTGTCTGTGAAAAGGAAAGGAAATGGTGATTGAGGGAGAATAAGGTTTACCAGTAAGGAGAACTAATGCAGATGTGGGTGTGAAAGATCTAGAATTAAAGGGGGTGCAAAGAAGTGATTGTAAGATGTGGTTACTCACCTTTCTTTCCTGTGTTCTCTCCAAGGTGTTTGGGCAAATGATTGCCCAGGAGTCCAGACACCATTTAAAGGTTCCGGGAGAGACCACAGCTTAAGGGAGGGTGGGGAATGTTTTGCGCTGGGTTTTTGGGTTTTATAATACGGGGTTTGGTGTAAGATTAAAGTGGAAGATATTTATTAATATGAAAATGTGAAGTGTATTTATATATTTTACGTAGGTTGAAGTGTTGTGTACTATGGTGGAAGGTTGGGATTTCAGAAATTACCTGTGAGTGGAATAATGGTTGAACCTATGACAGCTGAAGGTATTTAAGGCTGTCAGTTGTCATTAGACGGGAGTTGTTGGTGTGCTGTGAACTGTGTGTAAGAAGAACTAAAAATAAATATGTGTTGTTTCACTGCATTTGTGGTAGTCTTTCTCACTATAAATCCAGCCGCTAAGGGCCACCGTGTTACAGTGTACTTCCAATTGTCAGAACTGAAACATGTTCATCTGAATGTCATCACTGAGCTTTTCATAGGATATTCCTGTGATAATAAGTAGTTCATTGATACCTTTCTGTTGTGTTCTGTACATCCACCAATAGGTGGCGAATGAGAAAAAGCTGCTTCGCTATGTGTGTTCCGAGAGAAGAAGAATACAGAGAGTTTTGAAAGTACCGTGCTGCTGTGCTGCGTGTGATTTCATTACTACTTACCCTGCTTTTACCTCTCCCTACTATTATCACGCAACATAACAAATTGGCGACGAGGTAGTTGACCCACTACGACGAATGATGGCCGCCTCCACTCCTTTTTCTGCCCCATTTTTGCAATGCCCTGGAGAACCGACCCTGCCGTTCAACACGTGGCTAAAAATGTTTGACAACTACTTGCTAGTCGTTGCCTCGAACACAAATGGTTGGCCAGACGCTCGTAAGCGTGCACTTCTTTTACACTGCCTGGGGACCGAGGGACAGCGACTCTTCTACTCACTGCCTGATCAAGGTGAGAGCCTAGCAGACGCTGTTGCTGCTTTGCGTGCGTACTTTACTCCCCATCGCAACGTAGTTGCCGAGCGCCATGCATTCCGAAGACGTGCACAAGCCCCTCATGAATCAGTACTGCAGTACGTCGCAGTTTTGCGTGACTTAGCGGCTACGTGCGAATTTGGTCCTAACTCAGACGAGATGTTGCGTGATCAGTTACTGGAACACGTACATAATCCTCGCATACGCGAGCGATTGCTTCTGGAACCAGACTTAACCCTACAGAGGGCCATTACAC
>JABFEB020000033.1:10505448-10516779 GCA_019775895.2 Stomatorhinus ivindoensis | reverse complement strand
ACATTGACAGCGTAAGCGAGAATCATACCGCTAGTCCAATGAGCCACTCATTCTGCCAGCTGTTGTAAAGGCAAAAATTGACGTTAAAACAAGAGCAAAAGAGTGAGCTTGAAAATAAAGTTATTTGTGTCATTTAGTAGGGAAGGAGTGACAGGCAGAGATTAAATAAGTACAAGCTAGAATAGTATGTATTCCAGCAGTGATTGTCATAGGATGTTGACTTTGGTCGTCTCCTTCTTGGTCACTACTTATTGTCATATAAGGTACTGTGCACAAGCAGATAATTTGAGCAAAGTTACCACAAAAGCTAAGGAATCTGTGTTGGTTAACTTCATTGCCCATAGGCTTGTCCGCGATTTGAACCTGGGACCTCTCGCACCCTAAGTGAGAATCATACCCCTAGACCAACAAGCCCCTCCTTCAACCAACTGTTACACGGTGTTTGGTATAAAAATCAGAGTTTTTCAATTTCACGCTTTCACTTGGCACTGAAAAGTTTCAACATGCACTTCACAATGTTTGAGAAGTTTGGTCTTTTACTGTCAATGTGTATTGAAGATCCCCATCAGTTTGCCGAATGCATTTAAGGGTTTGTTCGGGAAACTGACCCAGAAAAACGAATATCTTTCATATGTTTCCCAAAAACATAATTTTGGCATGTCATAAAATGGTTTTCGAGGAATTAAACTGAATATTGAATTGACTGGGAGAAGTTCATTCTATTTATTTTTCTCAGAGAAGATATCCAGTTTTAGTGTCCCCATAGCATAATTCTATTTTTTCTGTAGCTGATGAACAGAAAATCATCGAAATGAGCAAATAGCAATTTTTATACCTTTGAATAAATTGAAATCATTTGAATTATTGCATGTTTGCACAACGCAAATTATATACAGTTGCGTATAGTTGTAACATAAGATACACCATAAGATGCTTTATATATTTATGTAAAACTTAACAAGTCTATCTGACATGTAAGTTGTTCAAAAACTGCACTTAGTTTAGTGCTTCCAGGCAAAGGGGATATCACCTATAATATTAGCATATATGTAGGCTGGCAGCTGGGCAGGTCAGAATCACCAGGCCCTTTAACACTTCAACTGCCCTCCTGGTGACAGTGAACAGCTGCAGCAGTAGCTGATATGTGCTATAGGGCTTTCTAACTGCCCAACAAAGGGGAAGCCAAAGGAATCACTGCAATAATTGGCTTCCCCTTAGTTTCTGCTTGTCTGCAACTGCCCTTCAGGCAGTCACCCACAAAAATGAGTATCCCTAATCCTGCTGCTGGCAAGCTGCTGTAACTTCACTTTCTTCAGACCCTGAACTGACCTTTATGTCACTCCGCTCACATGCTCATTTAGCTTCGCAAGGGGACCAAAAGTTTTTCCAGGTTGTGGGGGGTCTATGTCCCTAACCGCACTTTATATTATATTTTATATTATATATTATATTATATTATATTTATTATATTACATTATATTATATTATATTATATTATATTATATTATACACACTGTATTATGTCTGACAATCATATGTGACACTGTGAATTCTTGGTCCCTGCCTTTTCTCCTTCTGTCCTTCATTTCCTTAATTTCCCTGCTCTTTTTTGTTGACCAGCAGGTTGCTGGTCCTTCATAGTATGCTTTGCCCAGTCCATATCTTGGTATTCTCCCCGTATCAATACCTGCAGTAATTCCTTGTTCGACCAGCATCCTGTTCTGCTCCTGATCATACACGTTTTTGACCCATGTAAAATTCTAAAATAAAGATTCCTTAGGTCTTGCCCCAGTCACAGTGCTCACAGTTTTTCCTATTTCCTGGGCTGCTATGTGGCTGAATAGGCTGTGTCCCCCCCTGAAATTTTTTTTTTTTTAAATACATTAATACATTAAAAACATTTTAGTAGCACAGGGCATCTTGCTGCTAACTAGCTAGCTAGCAAATTTTCCAGAAGTAAAATAGCAAAATAATTGTAATTTCAAGGATTGCAAGCAACAGTATTGATTCTGATTTATTTTTTTCACTCACTCTTTTGCGCCCCCTAATAGAATGGTCCGTAGGCGACGGCCTGTGTTGTCTTAAATGGTGGGCTGGCCCGGCCTTATCTATAATATCTTTGTTCTTGCTGTACCCTGTTTGTATTAGTTGAATTAGTTGACCCTTGCGCCACATTTGCATTCAAATCCTTTGTTTTTTGCATCTCTTAGTTCTGAGTGTTTGAATAATTGTTAATGAACCACACCTGTCCCTCGTCTAGACATTGGTACTTGTGTATATAAATCCTTGTCTGTTTTCAATTGCCTTATCAGCTATTGAATGTTTGCTGTTAGATGGTTCCCACTGTAGACCCTGTTCTGAGTTTTTTCGATTACTCTGCGTTTCCACAAGTTTAGTTGTCTTGGTTAGTTCTCATGTTGCCTGCCTGCCTTTCACCAGATCCCTCATGGTCGCTTTGGTTTCCTTAGTGTTTTGTGTTGCATTTCACAATGAAGTCACGTAATAGACCATCGATTATGGCACAACATAACAAAATCATATGAGAACTGTTACCAGTGATGTCATCATTGCGATTTGTGGCTTTATATTTGGCCTCTTCATCTTACTTTTGACCTCGGTCATATTTCATATTCTGAGCCCATTAGTCAGTGGAAACCAAAAAACACATACATACAGACATAGCAGAAGCACAGGAATATGTTCTGAAAGCAGAATGGGATGCATCGCTCAGCTCGCTCACATAGACAGAGAGCTTCCAGGGAGGACGGCGAGCGTTCCTGCTTTGATGAATGACTTTACACGGTTGCCATCTCTGGGGCCTGACCACAGCCTTATGGTACAGGACATTTTTCATGGCTTTTTAGCACTCGTCCATGGGGAGTGGATAAAAGTAAATATGTTACATGCAGGAATAATATGACATATAATTAGCACAGAAAACGCAGCATAAGCAAAGAATTCGATATGGGCAAATAGAATGTAACTATTATAACTTAGTCAGTAATCCTGTTCTTTTCTATTATTCACCGTTTGTTTATATCAATACCCAGGGGGGTTGTGGGTACGTGCTAAAATAGATGATAGAGATAGTTATGCATTGCATCTTTATTTTGATTAAAGAGTTCAAAATATCTGGAAGGGGAGGTCACCCCTTAGCAGCCAATCAAATTTTACTGTAAGAGCATAACAAGGTTCAGATACCATTTCACCCAAACATCACACCTTCTCTCATTTTCCACCCCTGTTTTCTCTGAAGTCCTAAAGGGGAGGAGGATCAATAAAAAGCCATTCTAAAGCTTCATACACTTGTTTTTGATATAAATGGCACATTTAATCCAAACTGGGAGTGGGGCAGAGGCTGCTGCTTAAGCACAGCACTGGTGAAAGAAACGGACAAGACACTGCATGCAATCATGATGAAATAATGAAGGTTTCCAGTGCATCCATCAGAATAATGAATGCAGACTTCAAAGATGAGGAGCAAACAGTGGCGGTAAAGCGACTTGGAATCTTAACGCGCTGATCACTGCCAGAATCGCATGGATTAAGGCGGAATGGGAATAGGATTTAACTCTTCAGGAACAGGATTGATGCAGTGCAGACAGAAACACAAAAACACCAAGGAGCTGGGGGGGGGGGTTACAGTTTTTGTCATGTCCAAAGGTCAGGTGGGATAAATTAACAATCCAGGTCACCTTTTTATTCAGTTTTGTATATGAAGAAATTACTAGCTGTATAATGAAGACATCATTGTCTTAATATAAATCACATCCATAAGCAGCACATATTTTATTTAAACCATATCTGCATATTTTTCTCTCCAGCCTACAGAGCAGAACATTCAATGCCCATTTCTGTTATCTTAATAGCTACCAAGGGCCTCACAGAGGAAAAATGTTAAACACATTAAATCCAATACAGAACAATAAGTTACATAAGGAATATACAAGAGATATATATGGAATGTAGCTGCAATGATATAATTTCAAGATCCCAGAGCCAAGTTGGCAGGTTTAATGATTCACAGCAAAGCCCAGTGCAAAACAATGCTGAGAAAAATATCCAACTCGCATTCAGGAAACAGTCATGACAGAAACACAGAAAGTAACCAGTTCAACAAAAAAGGTTTCACTTTGAAGAGGCCTTTGTAGTAACCTAATCTGGTTGGCTGTGTCCAGTAGTCAGGCAGGGTTTGGTTTGGCTGGGAGAGGCTGCAGGGCGTGACACTGAGAGGTTACTGAGGTTAATAATTTCACTCAAGAATGGCAGTACTATTATACTTGCAATATACTTTATTTTACCTGTTATAATTTGCATTTAGTACCAGTTTTATTAGACTGCCTTTTGCAATTTACCTTGTAGCAGTACTAGTATTCATTACTCATTTAGTTGAAGGAAATGTTTCTTTACACGGCAATGTTGTTACAATGCACCAATAACTGCAGTGACGATAAGAAATTCGACCTTTGTGTTATATTTCAGAAACAAGGTCAAAGACTTTGAAGTGGCACACCAAGACCTGGGCATTGCATTGGCTGATTCTCTGCAACTGAGTGAATTCTACATCCATTTATACCTTCGTCTTCCTTGCCACTACAATCCCAAGCATGGAAGTCAACAAAGTGGTGTTTTTCTCTTTTTGGTGGAGAATGTATGGATCCAGGGAATTTTGGAGTCAATTCAAGAAACAAACTTCATTTGTGGGTGATAAACAATTACTATTTCACATGTAAATACTCCCAAATGATTTCTTAACAAAGGCATAGTGATTAAGACACAATAAAATCCCACATAAACAAATGTGAGCAAAAATTCATTGCACATTATTTAAAATACCTATTTTAACTCATATTTCTATTTTAATTCATGCAGTTCAGTTTTTCAGGGTAAATATTATGAACTGTTTACATTGTTACTTGTTTTTTATCATTTTCATCAGACAGAAAATCAGCCACTGAATGAATCACCTGCTTCAGTGCTCTATGTGTATAAACAGCACAATGGTACTTTATAACACTGGCAGCTGTGCTCATTAAGGTAAACCATAAGAGAAAGACACATATATGAGGTGTTTCTAGCTAGAAATGACAACTTCTCAGAGAAATACCCGGAAAACCTATTACAGATGGTTCCAATTACCCATCGTCCTGTGCATCATTTGCCAGGAGGTTCCCAAATTCCTAGAAAGAAAACCACTACAACAAAGAGAAGGGTATAACATTTTAGGTCAATCATAGGGTAGCCATTTAATGAGCATATTTGTAGGTTATGCATGTACTAGAGTCCAGTCTGCGGGTGAAGTGTTCTTGTTATCAGACAACTGAAAACAAAACAAATCATGTAATCACAAAAGAATTACTAATTCCACTGAACCCGTGATTGAGGACATGGAAAGTATAAGGCTCATCAAATTCAGAAATGTGATTCCTGTCCTGTCTGATGACTGTGCATTGTGCTACTTTGCTGTATTACACAGTAGTCTAGTATGACAGGCATGGCAATTGATCCAATGCTGATTGGTAGTTTAGTTGTATGTAAAAGGTGAGAATGATGCAAAATCCCCTAAAAGGCTTGGGAAAAAACTTCACTTACCTCTAGATAATGAAATTATGTTCATAGTTCATGATTATGTAGCCTGAACTGTCAAAATACAATGTTCACAAAAATAATTATCAAAGTATTCAGTTGGACAGCACTCCAATGATGTTAGACAGACAGACAGACAGACAGACAGATAGACAGACAGATAGATAGATAGATAGATAGATAGATAGATAGATAGATAGATAGATAGATAGATAAGGTAATGACTCACTGCTCTTCTTTACCATTTTCCTTCTTGCCTTTGAGGAAGCAGAAGAGCAGTGTTATGAATACTTCATGGGACGCCCATGGAAAGATTGTTATACACGTGAACATTTTTTGTGCCTGCAGAAAGACCACTTTACTCAGGAAGTCAAAATGCTCCCATATTTTATGAGGGCTGTTCCCACAGCTAAATAATTTAGCTGAAATAGTTTCTGCACAGCGGCAGAGTATCTCTGTTAGCCTTTAATCATGATTCTCTTCTAGGTCTGCAAGGCAAACTTTTTTTCCCCTTTGTTTAATTAAAAAAGTGCAATTTCGACAAGATTGGTCAACAGCTCCACCTTGGATACCTCCTATTACAGTATAATAATCAAGAAAAATAAATTGCCTTTACATTTCTTTTCACCTAGCTAATACTGATGTGTGACTATCTTGCTGTGTATTTGATATTTTTACTTTGTAAATCAAAACATGGCTGGTGTTGAATATAAGTATGACTTTTCTCTGAATTCTGTTTTGGGGGGGATATGTGTTGTTTTTTTCAGCAAAGGCATTACACTGATGCCATCATCCATCAGAAGCAACAGCCCTGCACATGCAGGAAATACGAGTGCTGTTATGCTCTTGAGCTGGAAAAGTCTTTTGGTTCTCTGATTCTCTCATGTCACAACATCCTTCAAAGTGACTTCCCGTCAAAAATATCCTGCTCGAGACAAGACCAAAAAATCCTCCTGTGACGGATGGATGAAAATGAATTCCAATCAAATGAGCCAGAAAGACAGAAGAGATGCTCAGAAAAAGACTTTTGGGTAAAAGTACGGGATTATTTATGGATGGGTGCCCGGAGAGATACAACAGAGCTCTGTTTATGAAACAAGCATGGGGATCTGAGACAGCGTGTGAAAATATGTCACTTTTGTGAAGTCCCCATCTTTAATATAATGGGTTATTTATCAGTCAGGGAACTGAAGTGAGAGAGACCTGTTCTATTTCTCATCGATATCCCATAATCGTATATGGATGCTCAGACGAAAAGGTAATACATCTGGAGGATTTAGAGGCTGGGCATCACCCTGGCTGTCCTTACATTTAGGCACTACTTCATCAGTGTAACATTAACTGGGGGCAAGGCCTCATACGCATGGTTTTATATCTGTGCAATAGATCTTGAAAAAAATAAACACTCAGTGAAGCATTATATTTAATGCACGGCTGTAGTGTAATAATGGTGAAATGCCATCCTGATTTTCCTTTAACTTCAAGGTCAATTTATCCCTGGTTCAACATGGGAGAGGCTTGCATTTTACTTATTTAACCAATCACAGTCTTCATTGCATGACATCACCACATTCATTACAATCAGTGTTTTCTGTTAAGCAGCAAGGTGCACAGATTTGTAAAGCATTCATTTGTAAAGTATGCCTTGTTAAAGGACATGTCATCAATATAAAACATTTGAACATGCTTACCTGCAAAGGCTATATGGAGCAATATAGGAACATGTCTTTAATTTGTGATGACAATAATAATAACAATAAGAAGCTTAGCTTGCTGAGCCACTCACCTTGAACCTTGTGTTTCAAAATGAGAAAAAATGAACCAATGTGGTGATGTCATACAATGAAGCACGCTGTGATTTGTTAATAATCTGAAATGCAAGCCCCTCCCTTTTTGGCCGAGGAATGTGTTGGACTCAGAAAAACCAGGATGTCTGTGGTGAAACACCATGCATTGCTGCTTGTCTTGTGCAGAGTCGCGCTCAGCTTGGATTCCATCCATTGAAGGTCACGAAACAGGGGAACACCCTGTACAAAACACTACTCCATCACAGCACATTTCAGATACATTAGTACTAGTATTTATTGACCAGTCTTTTATGCTGGCCAATGTAATTTAATATTTAACTGAATATTTACACATTTGGGCTGCAAAGATAGTTTGTAGATGCTAATCAAAAAATAAAGCTATTTCACTTTGCTAGTAGAGCCACTTAAAATCTGGTAACATCATTTATTGTGTGCCTGTCTAAATATGATATTTAAGTGTCAAATAAATACATGCACAAATAAATGTTCTACGATGACTGAGCTACCTAACAAACACAGTAATGGAGAAATATATAGAATGATCAATAAATGGAATTTGAAACAAAGAAGAAAAATCAGCAAGCAATATAACACAACACTTTACAGTGTGAGTAAATGGATTATCAGGTCACCATGACTACCAAGGGTGATTTAGTTCATCTACCCATCATTCCCTACAGGCGTAATAAAATGGCGTGCTCTAAGCCAGACCCTAGTGCTGATGGCTGTTTCAACAATGTGCTCCATTTTCCACCACAAAATTGCCAACATTATCTTGGTCCATCCCCCTACCATTTTGGATGTAGGGTGGTGATTGTCTCACCTCTGCCCAGATCCTGCCTGTCCCTGAAAATAGGAAACCCCTGATAAGCGTCTGATTTCTGGCCAGATTCCCATGTCTGTAACCCAGGTGCTCTCAGAACAAGTCTCCTTGAACAGTTGTTAAACAGTCCATCCAGGACTGATTTTTTTAAGATGGGGGGCATATGAGAGATTATAATTCATACAGGGCCAACCTCATCATTAGCCAATGGTATGTTTTGAGTTGATGAGTGACAGAGGAGGGCGCATTCCAGAGGCCAATCAGCTGGGGCCACCCCCTATATATCCCTTATTGCTATCTACCCTAACCTCTTGACTGTAAGCAAAGAAAATAATGAGCAAGAAAGGGATGGCCTGACTGCCCTTTTATAATGGCATTATTTATTAAAAGGGGTGATGGTGACCCCTGACTATGGGAAAAACCATTTGTAAGAAAATCTTTCTGTTCTTATTTTGTGAAACTGCTGAATGACCTTCTAGCATAAGCTAATATATTACAAACTTACATCACTGACATTTTTAAAACTTTACCAGCTGTTAGAGTCTGATAACTGAGATATTTACAATAAAACGTGTTATCTTTGAACCCTAACCTAGTCCAACAAATACCACAATGAGTCTTGAAAGATGCCATAATCTATGGACCTTCATACATAACTAAAAGGCCACATTTTCAAATATTCTGAGAAGATGCTTCATTTTAACAATTAGGATGTTTCTATAGCACCAGATATAGCATAGTTTGTTGTGCATTTTGCTATTTATCCAGCTATTTTACTGATTAAAGAAGACTTTTGAAGAAGGAGTTTTCTAAATGCTGAGGTTTTCTCCCTTAACCCCTAAACCCAATGCTGTACTGAGATGTCAGGAGTTTTATGGAGTTCAAACTTGTGTGATTCCCAATGTGGATAAGTGCAACCCTGACGTGGATGATGAGTTACTGGAAATACAGCGACAATTAGTAAACAGACATGGTCAGCAGGCTGCCTCTAATTATACACTCATGACCAATGGCATCATTTCCTCACGACAGCATTTTCATCGTCAAAGATGACCTTTTAAAGTTTTTTTGTTTTTCATTGTTTAAGAGGTGACAATGGTTCACATTTGAAGGGCTTCACTCAAACCACAAAGGTAACCTACAATACTAAGGGATCTATTTTAACAAAATCACACACAAAGTTTAAAGCGCAAAGTGTAACTAACATTTATGGGCGTGTCTGACTCCTTTTTGTTATTTCATCAGACATTATGCCAGCACAAGGGGAGAAAAGGTTGACCTAACTCTCTTAATTATTCAGAGGCGTGTTTTGGGCGTAACATGCAACGAAGCAATTGGAATGGCATATCACCAGCGGCACATGATCTACGGTGAGCTACTATTACAATGCCACATTTGCCCGGCAAGCCAGATTGCTTTTTGCTTGAGGAAACGGACGTGCTCGTGCACAATGTGGACGTCATCTACGGGAGCACCACTGTTCCACTGACCTTTCCAAGTGAAGCAGGTGTGGAATGATGGGATGAGGTAGCAGCAAGTGAGTCCTCGATTTTTGGCATCACTAGATCATCCACGTAGTGCCTGAAAACCATATAATGATGTCAGAAGACGGGAAAAGCAGAAAATCACTACTGAACAAGAGCAGTGGCTGGGAACGAGGACTTAATTAAATAAAAATAATAAAAATGTATGTAAGTAAAATAACAAAAAACCATTAGTGCACCTTAAGGGCATAATCTGTGTCCGTAACAAGTGTCTTGCACACGCCACTTAAATGCCGTTTAACAATTTTAGACGTGATTTTTTGTCAAAAGTGCAATGTCGTGTCACTGTCTTAAAGTAGCGACACGCTGACAATGCGCCCAGCCACGCCGCATTTAAAAAACACCACTCATAAGAGCAGAAAACAGACACAAAATCATTTGGTATTTTGACGCCATGCACGCATGACTATGAAAACTATCAATACCACTTTGTATTGTGCTGTGCCTCGTTCACCATGTATTGATCCACCATGTGTATATCAAGGGTGTAGATTTGGGAATAGGCAGCCAGGACATGTTCCTACCATGTCCTTGCAGTACCGTGTGTGTTTCGGGGGATATGGGTCCCTTCTTATGTATGTTTCTTTATGACTATTATATTTGCATTTCCAATACTGTCCAACCTCAATAAATATTAACAAATAAAGGAGTGTTGGAAAGGGGCAGTCAGTAATGTGCTGAGGCTTATGAGGCACTGTGGCCTCACATCTCTGGTGCTGGGTGCTGTAGTTCAGCCCCCAGCCTTGCCTCACATGTGCGCTTCCCCTGGGCACTGTGATTTCTTCCTTCACTCCTAACACATGCACTTGTCCAGAAGGTGTCTGTGTCTTGCAATGGATAGGATGCCATGTGCTTCCTGGGACAGACTCCAGGTGCATGGAAAATTTACACAGACGAGCTAAAACATTATAACCACCTGCACATGAAGTAAATGTTCTGTATTCAGCATGTTGGTTACGAGTTCTCAGCGTTTACCATCAGCTTACCATCTCACCATTCACCCGTTTTATGACATAGTCAACAATATTAGCTTCACATAGGTCATAATGTTTTGGCTCACGTGTCTGTATCTTCCATGAACCTGGGGATTGTTCAAGGGAAACGATTTTGCGAGGTTATATGGGCTGAATTTTGGGGAACAGGATTTTGGTGGAGCCTGAAATCTAAGTATTAATTTTCTTCAAAGAAAATTGTTGGATCAGTGTTAAAAATCTTACAGATTAGAGTCTTCCAAGTACATTCAATAGGGTAACATCAAGCTTAAACAAGAAGCATTACACACAGCGTGCTAACAAACAGTATCTGCTTAAACACTCAATTTGTGTGGCGATTCCTAATTAAGATGATTACGACAGATATTCAGAACTTTCACAATGTCTCTTGCAGGGAATACAGTCACACTAACAGGCAAATTAGAAAGACTTCTTTGCCTGACTACATGTCTTTGGACTGCTGGAGGACTGCAGAGACGGGCAATGGAGAACTAACAGGGGCTATACAGTAATCCCTCACTTATCGCGGGAGATAGGTTCCAAGGCCGACCGCGATAACTGAATTTCCGCGAAGTAGG
>JABFEB020000033.1:10482549-10493970 GCA_019775895.2 Stomatorhinus ivindoensis | reverse complement strand
TGATCACTACCTGGTGGTGGGTTGGCTCCGCTGGTGGGGGAGGAAGCTGGCCAGGCCTGGCAGGCCCAAGCGTATAGCGTATAGTGAAGGTCTGCTGGGAACATCTGGCGACATTATAGGGACATTGAGTCTGAAAGGGCCATGTTCTGCGCCTCCATTATGGAGGCGGCTGACCAAAGCTGTGGCTGTACGGTGGTTTGTGCCTGTCATGGCTGCAATCCCCAAACCCACTGGGGACACCGGTGGTGAGGGATGCCAACAAGCTGAAGAGTCCTATTGGGCCTTTTTGGCTTGTGGGATTCCAGAGGCAGCTGACAGGTACCGGTGGGCCAGGCGGAATGCGGCTTCGGCGGTCGCTGAGGCAAAAACTTGGGTGTGGAAGGAGTTTGGAGAGGCCATGGAGAACGACTTCCGGATGGCTTTGAGGAGATACCATCCGGAGTCTCAGGGCAGGAAAGTAGTGCAGCATCGACACTGTTTATGGTGAGGATGGGACACTGCTAACCTCACCTCGGGATGTTTTGGGTTAGTGGAGGGAATACTTCGGAGATATCTTCAATCCCACCAATACACCTTCCAACAAGGAAGCAGAGTCTGGGGACTTGGGGGTGGACTTCCCTATCTCTGAGGTGGAGTTTGCCGAGGTGGTTAAAAAGGATGAGATCTGCCCAGAGTAACTTAAGGCTCTAGATGTTGTGGGACTGTCCTGATTGACACGCATATGCAGCATTGCGTGGACATTTGGGGTAGTGCCTCTTGATTGGCAGACCGGGTTGGTGGTCCCCCTCTTTAAGAAGGGGGACCAGAGGGTGTGCTCCAACTATAGGGGGATCACACTCCTCAGTCTCTTCGGTAGGGTCTATTTGGGGGTTGTGGAGAGGAGAGTCCGTCAGATTGTCGAACCTCGGATTCAGGAGAAGCAGTGTGGTTTTCACCCTGGCCGTGGAACAGTGGACCAGATCTGTACTCTCAGTAGGGTCTTGGAGGGTTCATGGGAGTTTGCCCAAGCAGTCTACATGTGTTTTGTGGACTGGGAGAAGGCATTTGACCGTGTCCCTCTGGGAGTCCTGTGCGGAGTGCTCTGGGAGTATGGGTGCCGGGCTTCCTTGTAAGGGCTGTTCAGTCCCTGTATGATGGGTGTCAGAGTTTGGTCCGCATAGTCAGCAATAAATCGGACTCGTTTCTGGGTTCCAGGTTGGACTACATCAAAATCAGCACCTCCAAATCCGAGACCGTGGTTGTCAACTGGAAAAGGGTGGAATGCTCTCTCTGGGATGGGGAGGGGAGTCCTTCCCCGAGTATCTCGGGGTCTTGTTCACGAGTGAGAGAAGAATGGAACGGGAGGTCGACAGGCGGATTGGTGCAGCGTCAGCAGTGATGTGGGCACTGTATCGGCCTGTCATGGTGAAGAAAGAGCTGAGCCAAAAGGTAAAGCTCTCGATTTACCAGTCGATCTGTGTTCCTACCCTCACCTATGATCATGAGCTATGGGTAGTGATGGAAAGAACGAGATCCCGAGTACATGCGGCCAAAATAAGTATTCTCCGCAGGGTAGCTGAGCTCTCCCTAAGAGATAGGGTGAGGAGCTCGGTCATTCGGGAGAAACTCAGAGTGGAGCTGCTGCTCGCCCACATTGAGGGGAGCCAGATGAGGTTGCTCGGGCATCTGCATAGGATGCATCCTAGACTCCTCCCTGGTGAGGTGTTCTGGGCATGTCCCACTGGTGGGAGGCCCCAGAGAAGACCCAGGACATACTGGAGGGACTATGTCTCTTGGTTTGCCTGGGAAAGCCTCGGGATTCCCCTGGAGGAGCTGGAAGAAGTGGCTGGGGAGAGGGAAGTCTGGGTTTCCCTGCTGAGACTTCTGCCCCCGCAACCCGACCTCAAATTAGTGTAAGATAATTGATGGATGGATTTCTGAAATCACTGTGGATTGACACAGCATATCATACAGCAACTGGACCTGACACAACAATCAGTCAGAGCACTCTGAACTGAAATACATATGTGGTGACCTACCATCAGGAAACATACCCAAGGATATGTACATTATCATGTTTTTATGGCCAAAGCATACATATGGACATACTCGCCATATGTAGCACCTCTGTTCAAAACAGAGAAAAAGGCATGGGGGTTTAGTGCAGTGCCACAGTGTCTGCCTTTAGATCAAGAGGTATGAGTCTGAAGTCCTGGTTGCCACTAAATGTTGTCCCTCTTTGAGTCTTTGGAGTGTGCCTCTTTGAGTTAGGGCACTGTGTCTGTGATTGAAAAGTTCTTGACGTTTTTGTCTAAAAAAGGCCCTTAACCCCAATTGGTCCTAGGGCGTGGGACACTGGTTGAGCCTGTTATTTGGCCTAAAAACTCATTTTTATCTGTATGGGTGTCTGTGACTCTCATGGGATGCAAGATGGGACAGGCAAAAAGACAATCTCCCCATGGGGAGCAGTAAAGTGTCACTATCCTATAAATATTGTATCTTAGCTTGTTTTCTGCAGCAAGTCTGGCCATCACACTGCCTGGCTGACACAGGAAGAGGAAAGTTCCGGCCTTTCCTTTAAAGTGTAGAACAAAAACACTATCAACATTTCTCCAGTGAGGCATATGGTCCAAATCAAGGTAAATAGATAGAAAGGGGACAAAAGGAGGACAGGTTTGTCTCAGTGAAATAATAAATTAATCCATCCATAGGCAACAAAAAGAATGTGGTCTGAAATTGAATAAAGGATACAATACTTCTCTATTAAAAATCCATTATAAAAGGATAATAACCTCTTTTCTTGTACCCCATCTAAAAAAGCACAATACAGATGTTTTTTTTAACTAGCAAAGATTACATATTGTATCAACTCCATGTGAAAGACACACAGAGCATTTATTAAAAATATGAAAATCTGATTTATTTTGTTCAGTTAATGAAGTCAAGACCATTGAAAAAACATTGGGCATAGTTAACAATTATCAGTTCACATTGAGAAACAAAGTATTACCAAACACTAGGAACCACACATCAAAAAAATGGTACTCCACTGAATTCCATGTACCCTCAAATATAAATGGCACTTGATTTATATTAATTGTCTGACCGTAAATTACAGCTTCAGCTCTGCTGTTCCACATTAAATGACACTCAATATGAAGAAATAAAGTGCAGTTAAGTGATTTAAGTTAACAGGCAGGCCAGAGTGCACTACATTTTAGAAAAAAATACTTCTAAATCTGTGTGAAGAGGCTCTGACATGTTTGGCAGAAACACCAGCCACACAAACACTAGCATTTCATTGTAACGTCTATATAAGTACCGGTCATTTGAGATCTGAAGCATTGCTTTACTAATGACCTTTGCTATTTGTACTTATTTTGCTGGTATTCCTGTCCATTCACTGTCATTTTTTGTATTTTTTTCTCTTCCCCTGCAAGGCACATTTTACATTCCTAACATTCCTTTCACAATTGTAATGTATGTGAAAATACTTCAAGCACTGATTGGAATGTGAACATTTTCGTAATCTGGCAACCTTATTTTGACAGATGTACATATCTTTGGCTATGTTTTGATTTACCTTGTGACTGTTTTCCTTCCTAGTACAGGATTGTTTATTTTACTCAGTTTGTTAACACCTCTACCAGGGGAGATGCCCTTCTTCATCTCGTTTTCTCTAATAACCAGGATAGGATTGGAAAATTAGAGGTTTTAGAACCATTGGACGGTAGTGATCATAACATTGTTAAATTCAAGGTTAATTTTAGTGTCAGAAAAACTAAATTAAAAGTGTACAATGTTAGGAAGGCTAACTTTGGTATGAGACGGAAACTAGAAACTGTAAACTGGATGGAGTTAAATAGCAAAACAGTTGAAGAGGCATGGGAATTTTTTTAAAACTCATTGCTGCAAGTGCAAGAGGACTTCGCGCCTTGGGGAGAGGGGGTTATGTCATGATCCGCCCGTGCAAGCCTCCTGTGTGCCACGCCCCCCTTGTTACCTCGTGTCTGATCCTGAGTGAAACCGTCTGTTGTCTATCAGTGCCTGATTGTCTTTTGTATTTAGTCTGTGTCTAATGCAGTCTCCCCAGATCTGTCATTAATGTTGCCCGTGACGTTACCCGGAAGTCCTGTTTTGTCCTGCGTTTATCCCGATTAAACCCTGCTTCCCATCCTGATCACTGCCTCCCTTGCCTGCCTACCTGCTTCGTCCGCACGCACCGTGACAAAGGATGACAATAAAAGTTTCTTACAATATTTTAACTCCAAAAGAGCTTTAAAAGCTGAAATCACTAATTTGCAGGATAGTAAGGGCCTTATAAATGAAAATGAAATTGATATAGTAAATGAGTTTAATGATTATTTTTCATGGGTGTTCACAGTAGAGAATATAACTTACCACCAATTAGTATGAATACAGTGTTGTCTATGACCAATATATGTATAACTGAGGCTGATGTGGTACTAAGCCCAGCTAAACTCAAAATAAATAAATCGCAGGGCCCTGATGGCATCTTACCTATAGCTTTAAAGGAGATGAGAGATATTATTAGCCAACCTTTAACTTTAATATTCCAGAAATCATTATCTGCGGGTGCGGTAACCTCAGATTGGAATCATGCTAATATAACACCCATATCAAAAAAGGGGATAGAAGTAATCTGCCAAAATATAGGCAAATCAGTTTAACTAGCATTACTGGAAAAATAATGGAAGTTATAATCCAAGAGAAAATGGTAGATAACCTGGATGCAAATAACGTTCTGAGGGATAGCCAACATGGATTTAGGAGAGGTAGACCCTGTTTAACTAATCTACTTGAGTTCTTTGAGGAAGCTACAAGTGAAATTGATAACAAAAAGGCCTATAATGTGATCTACTTAGATTTCCAAAAGGCCTTTGATGTTGTCTCCCACAAACGGCTCTTGCTAAAGCTCAAAGCTGCAGGGATTTTAGGAACTCTGGCAGCTTGGATCGAAAACTGGTTAACTAACAGGAAGCAGCGAGTAGTTATTAGAGGCACAAGGCGTTTATAGTGGGGAACCGTGGAGTTCAATTTTAGGACCACTATTGTTCCTAATTTACATTAATGATATTGACATCAATCAATACAGTAAACTGATTAAATTTGTAGACGAGACCAAGGTGGGTAGTGTAGCAGATACTGATCTAGCATCAGAGAGGCTACAACGGGATCTGGATATAATTAGCGACTGGGCTGATACTTGGCAGATGAAATTTAACACAGATAACTGTAAGGTAATCCATGCAGGGAACAGAAATATAAAGTACAGATATTTTATGGGTTCCACTGAAATAAAGGTAGCTGATTACGAGAAAGACCTCGGTGTGTATGTTGATGCTTCCATGTCCCACTCTCACCAGTGTGTGGAAACAATAATAATGGCCAATAGGATGTTGGGTTATGGGATGGCTCTCTAGGTGTGTAAAGTTCAAGTCAAGGGACGTGATGTTACATTTATATAACTCCTTGGTAAGACCCCACCTAGAATATTGTGTGCAGGTTTGGTACCATACCTTAAGAAGGACTGCCTTAGAAGAGGTGCAACAGAGGGCTACGAGAATGATTCCTAGTCTTAGAGGAATGTCTTATGAGGAGAAGTTAGCTGAGCTGTTTAGCCTTGAGTAAAGGAGACTAAGGGGGGACATGATCCAGGTCTATATGATTCTAACGGGTCTGGATGCTGTTCAGCCAAATGGCTATTTCAATATTAGTTTAAATACTAGAACTCGTGGTCATAAGTGGAAATTTGTGGGAGAATATTTTAAAACAAATTTGAGGAAGCACTTCTTTACACAGCATGTAGTTAGAGTATAGAATAGTCTTCCTGCTAGTGTAGCGGAAGCTAAAACCCTGGGTTCCTTTAAATCAGAGCTAGATAAGATTTTAAAAACTCTGAGGTATTAGTTAAGTTCTCCCCAAATGCGCTGGGTGGGCCGAATGGCCTCCTCTCGTTTGTAAATTTTTATGTACTTATGTTCTTTGACATTGCACATCCTTTCAGATAAAGGTAGTCGGTAATGTGCTTTATAACGGTTATATGTTTGCCATTCGAAGGAGCAGGATTCAAAAGTTTCTTCCAGTCTGCAGTTACTCTGGTCCTGATTATTATTATATGAAGTATAAAGCCTGTGTAACACATGTAAAGCCTCTATTTCTTCCTGATCCATGTTCTTGATTGTAATTTCATTCTAAAGGGTCAAAGTAGCCATATAAATCCTGCGTTCAATTCATTTCATTATAACTAACTGTTAATCGTGTTTAGTACTGAAACTATTCTAGTATGTTAGCTCTTAACTCACGAGTGCTTTAAAGATCAATTACTGCCAGTGAGTACCAACATTCGACATGCTGGTGCAAAATGTTCTTTTCTGTATTAAACACAATCTCACAGGGTGACATTGGTTCTACTATATTTTTTGACATGTGTACCACCTAGTGACATTTTCACTTTTTTTTGCACAAGTCTTTTACTGATATTGTCATTATTGAGACTACAGAGCATGAGACTAAAACAGGTTTGTACCATATTGAAGTCACCAAGTTAAAGGGGAAATATATAACTGCAATTACAAAATGATAATTTCTAATAAAGTCAAGATCTCAAAATGGGGCAGACAGTAGTCTTCCTTGCAGCAAGAGGGCATTACCCTCAGGGTCAGAGACACGTCTTGGGCTGCAGAAAAGACAAGAGCCCTGGAAAGGCTGGGCTGCAACCTGGCAGATGAAATTTAATGTAGACATATGTAAGATAATCCATGCAGGGAGCAGAAATATCAATTACAGATATTTTATTTATTCCACTGAAATAAAGGTAGCTGATTATGAGAAAGATCTTGGTGTGTATATTGATGCTTCCATGTTCCACTCACACCAGTCTGGGGAAACAATAGGATGTTGGGTTACATCTTTAAATCGGGGGTTTCTTTACATTGAAGCTAGGTGATATTTAAATAACTCTGAGCTATTAGTTAAGTTCTCCTCAAATGAGCTTGATGTGCCGAATGACCTCCTTTCATTTGTAAATTTCTTGTGTTCTTATGGAAAGACTAGTTAGCAAACGCCAGGGCACGTCTGGCAACTCAAACTGAATGAAATAAAAGGAGTCTAACTATTACATCTCAGCCTCTAGAGCCTCTTAAATACAAGTAAATTGTATAAACTAAGAGTGAATGCATTGTATGAACAAGAGGGAAAAGATAATCAAACAATGTTAAAAAAAAAAAAAAAGAATAGGAAAATGAAACAGTTTTCTCTCTGGTTCCTCTAGTCGCGCTCACTGCGAGTGACATTTCACCCCAGGCAGTAGGAGAGCTTTTCAGCATCGTAAGCTCACAACTGCTGGACTGGGGCTTTGAATCCCACCCCCGGCTCCGTCTGTGTGGAGTCTGCATGATCTCCTCATCTTGCGTGGGTTTCCTCTAGGTGTCTTGGTTTTCTTACACAGTACAAAGACACTCAGGTAAGTACACTGGTGTCTCTACACTGCAGTCCAGCTCAGTGTCCCATCTCTCATGCTGAGCCTCCTGAGATAAGCTGTGGGCTTTGCTTGATCATGTGCTGGATCAGCAGATATGGTGTCCCTCTGTCCTGTATTGCCTAGCACATGCACTCCTGCTGAAGTCTGCATAATAAGTAGCCTGAAGACATATTCTGCCTCAGGTTTCCATCAAGAATGATTTTATAGAACACGATTATATATTGTTTTATGTAGTGCACCTTAAGCACTTCGAAATGGAAAAACATAGTAGTTACCCCCTCTAGGAAATGACATCTTAATAAGAAAAGAGAGACAGACAATGTTGCCTTAAATGAGCTGATTTTGCTGTACTCTGCACCAATATGACCCGATTTAGACAGAAGTATAGTTCATCCAAAACCCATGTGAATAACACTGAATTGAGCATGTGTGGAAATTTAATTTTTAAAACAACTAAAAAAAATATTTCACTATGCACAAAAGTAAGACAGGAAGGTAGAAAACAAGGTACAGAAGGTACAGAGACAGAAAAAGCATTATTGACATCCATCATTCATTGCATTTACAGCATTTTGTTATCAACTACAGACGTGGAAAATTTTTGAATAAGACACGTTTCTGCAAATTTTCTCAATTGATACGTCATTGTCCTTCAGAGAGTCTTCACAAAAGATAGATGGACCAGCATTTTTCTTTGGCGATTACTTGGCTCACAGCAGCAAATGCACACATCATGCCGACTGCCGTGCCAGTGCATTGCGGAATAATACTGAGACAGACGTCAATGAAAAGTCACTTGATAGCCTGGAATGGGTTTTCTCTGCACCTTCCAATGTTGGATCGGTTCTTCCACAAGTAACACGTCTTAGTGACAAGACCATTTTAGGTAGGGACCCAAACAAGCATTAAGAGCACATAAATTACTGGGATCAGTGTCGATTGAACAGAATTCATATGTACGGATTTCAGGGTTAAGTGACACATAGTCAACATACCATCTGTAGACTAGAGTAACTGTAAATGGTAAAGTTGGAAAATTAAGACCTTAGAAACAGCTTCTAAGTTCCTAACTTTCTACCCCTTCTACAGTACCTTGAGTAACTTTACTGAAGCATGGCCAGCCTAAAATAATAAGTTCCATAACTACATTGCATGGTACGTCATATCTAGTAGTCACTAGACTTCATTCTAAGATATAATGTTTATCTCTTAGTAAATATAGAGACAAACATGAATGTAAAACAGGCTTTTTCTTAACTGGGGATGACAACATTGTGGCTACTACAAAATTCCATGTAGCCATGTAGCCCACTACAGTTAGTAGATACTAAAGTAGTTATGTCTCTGGCTTGGTAAAGATGAATCATTTCCTCATAGCAGTACTTGCAGATACGCAGCAATTTTAAGCAGAATTACCACAAGTTTCTCCTGTTTTACATTATGAGCAAACAATAAAGTAGATTTAGCTTAATACTGTACATTATTTTTCCACTCATCCAGCCTCATTTGTTCAACCGCTTTCTTTAGAATTCAGAACATTCACCAATTCTGCATTTATTTTGCTTTATTCTGCATTTTTATTGCTACACAGAAGTTTAGCTACTACCACAGTCCACCTGCCTATGTATAAACTCACAGATCAATTAATGATATTGTGGTTTATTTGACACAACTAGAATTGTTTTTTTCTGCCTTAGTTCCAAAATAGTCCAGAAGAGAACTGCGGAACCTGTTCCATGGTTGGAATCACATAATTCTGCATTAAATCACATGTGACAAAATGGCACACTAACTGCTGGCACATTTGGGTGGGCAGTCTGAAGTCATCTACATAAACAGAGGCCAGTTTTTCTTATTCAATTAGCTACCAAAATACCACATGCTAATTTGCTTTTGTTCAGAACATTCAATGCTAGACAAGGAACAAAATACATTTGATATTAAAAAAGTGGAAATTAATCATTTCAGTATTCACCCCCCCCAGCTCACTGTAGCTTGTGATTATTCAAAGCAGACCCAGAGCACCCCTTTCTCATACCTAATCCCTTGCACTTCCTCCCTGTATTTCTTACTATTTTTCAGAAGGATATCCTTAATTAGTCCACACTTCACTAACTCCTACACAAAATTTAAATATCACATTCTTTTTTCAGAAGATGAAGACTTCATCAGCAGACCAATTGGTGATACTTTGGGACATCTACCTGCTTTTTCTTGAAGGCCACATTCATGCTATTCTCCAGAAATTAGGACACTGGTGCTCCTCAGTCATCAGGAATGGGCGTGTTGCAATTGCCGTGGTAGACATGGATGGGTCCCGGGCACTGGTAGTAGAGTTCAAACACGTCCCCATAGCCATGATCCATCCACCAAGTGCACAGCTGCCGGTTCCAGCCACAGGCTAAGACGTGGAATAGGCCTGGGTACTCCATGCCGATCATAGTGAAGAAGTCCTGATCGCCGAGGTGACCCCGGAAATGATACTGGTCGGCCAGTTTGGCCACCTGCTCTGGCTCCAGAAGTCGATTGTAGAGAGTTGACTGCCGCATGGCTTCCAAGTCCAGGAGCATCACTCCACTGTTGAAGCCGGGTTTCCCATCTGGAGGGGGGTCACCGACGTTAGTCTTGGGGTTCTCCCTGCGGTACTGCCAGAAGGTGTGCCTGCGACACAACCAGCATGTAAACTGCATTGAATGATTAAAGAGATGAAAAGCTCTGTTTGAGCATGTCATCAGGACTACCACCAGAACACTCTTCTCTCACTATTCTGCAATCTTTGCACTTATTTGCATTTTCCCCCACAGTGACATACAACTGAAGATCAGAGCACAGGTTCAGCCAGTACCTGGAGCAAATGGGGTTAAAGGCCTTGCTCCAGGGCCTATGGTGACATCACTATACCAGCCACAGGAATCAAACCAGCAACCTTCTGGTTACAGGCACAGAGCCCTAACACCACACCAGTTTGCCTTATTCCTCATATCATTGGCAGGTTGACATCTTTCATTGGAACATTATGATCCACATGCCACTGAGTTCCCATAAGCACCAAAGCACAGAACACACTGTACGGCGAAAGAAACAGCTTGTCAATTACTTTTGGGGTTTTAGTTTATTATCGACACTGTCATATTAATCAAAGCGCGATTCATGACTGCATAGAGGGTGATCATTCAGGTGGTGTTAAGGCGCAGTAAAAATCATACATACATTTCTTAGGAATTATTTCTTTAACCTAATAATATGAACATTACAAAAATTCATGTCCACCATTGTATATAATATAACATGTCCTTTGGAACACCATGAGATCACCTTGACATGTTGCTAGACATAGTATAACTTCAATAAATATTTTTGACATTTCCTTCAAGTTCATATTGCATTTCTTTTTACGCAAGTCAATTTCTGCTGTTCTGTCTAGAACAGCCAAGCTTTAGACCCCAAACCTCTGCTCAGGGGCCTCCACCCATTTCATGTATCTGTGGTGAGTTCAACAAATACTGTACATGGGTGGTCACTGGGAAGGGTTTTGAAAAGCCAATGCACTTTGACTGACAAAAAATACATAGTTTTACACCAATATAAACAATCTAAAACATAACAAACAAACAATTCTCTGAACTACAGAGTAATCTTACTTAAAATGGGGGCACATCTTAAAGCTAATCTCACTGCTGAATACAGCTGTCCGAGATAAAAACAGTGAGAGGAGATCAATAGTGATGGACAGTAATACCTAAGCATCTTTACCGGTTTAAGGTGACAGGGGGGATTAAACAGAGCAGCATTAAAGAACTTTTTCTTTTTTTTTAAATTTGGGACAAACCTATTTTCCCCTCAGTTTAAAAGTACTTTAAATTAAATGAAGGGTGTAGCTCTAAGCATTCCACCCAGTAGCTGTGGGAGTTGGCAGAGACCTCCAGACTCAATATTTT
>JABFEB020000033.1:10465214-10475891 GCA_019775895.2 Stomatorhinus ivindoensis | reverse complement strand
GAATAGTCTTCCTGATAACGTAGTGCAAGCTGAATCCTTGGGTTCCTTTAAATCAGAGCTAGATAAGATTTTAACAAGTCTGAGCTATTAAGTTCTCCCCAAGCGAGCTTGAGGGGCTGAATGACCTCCTCTCGTTTGTATAGTTCTTATGTTCTTATGTTCCTTTCAGGGTAACGTTCACTTCCAAACACATATTTGTTTTCTCTTGTGAGGAAGAAAGTCTTATTCTTTACATTGGTGATTCTGAGGTATGTACTGTATTCCCCTTTGGACATCCCGCTAAAAGCATAAAATCATGGCTGTGTATTAGGTGTTGGGAATTGTTTCAGCATAGTCTCTATCAGCACACAGGTCTGGATGATGCTCAGCCAAATGGCTACTTCAATATTAGTTAAAATACTAGAACTCGTGGCCATAAGTGGAAATTAGTGGGAGAACTGTTGTAAAATCACAGAGCAGGGACAACGCATCCTGTGGCACACAGTGTGCAAAAGTCGCCATCTGTCTGCAAAGTTAATATCTACAGACCTCCAAACTTCATGTGGCCTTCAGAATAGCTCAAGAACAGTACGTGGAGAACTTCATGGAATGGGTCTCCATGGCCGAGCAGCTGCATCCAAGCCTTACATCACCAAGTGCAATGCAAAGCATCAGATGCAGTGGTGTAAAGCACGCTGCCACTGGCCTCTAAAGCAGTGGAGACGTGTTCTCTGGAGTGACAAATCATGCTTCTCTGTCTGGAAAACCAATGGACGAGTCTGGGTTTGGTGATTGTCAGGAGAACAGTAGTTGCCTGACTGCATTGTGTCAAGTGTAAAGTTTGGTGGAGGGGGGATTGTGGCATGTGGCTGTTTTTCAGGGGTTGGGCTTGGCCCCTTAGTATCAGTGAAAGGAATTCTTAATGCTGCAGCATCCAAAGCCATTTTGGACAATTTCATGCTCTCAACTTTATTGGAAACAGTTTGGGGATGGCCCCTTCCTGTTCCAACATGACTGCACACCGGTGCACAAAACAAGGTACATGAGGACATGGATGAGCAAGTCTGGTGTGGAGGAACTTGACTGGCCTGCACAGAGCCATGACCTCAACCTGATAGAAACACATTTGGGATGAATTAGAGCAGAGACTGCGAGCCAGACCTTCTCATCCAACATCAGTGCCTGACCTCATAAATGCTCTCCTGGATGAATGGTCAAAAATTCCCATAAATACACCCCTAAACCTTGTGGACAGCCTACCCAGAAGAGTTGAAGCTATTATAACTGCAAAGGGTGGGCCAACTCCATATTAATGAACAAAAAACTCCTTTAACCTCAAAGCAAGACATACACTGGCTTATGCAGCTCCTTTGTTTGAACTAAAGTGCCATTAGTGTCAATAATAGCAGCAAATCCAACACCCTAAACCAAAAAGTTGTATTGTTCCTAAGTGAGGGGCCGCTCTGTCCTGAAATCCTACAGCTGAAAAAGTCTCGAACGCAGCATGTTGGATAAATAGACGTCGTTTATTGGTCACTTCATGTTCGTCAAAGTTTATGTTGTTTAAAAATTGTATAAAGTTATTTTTTATACAAATCAAGTCAGGTGGAACAATAAAAAAAAAACATACGTTTTCAGGGTGCCATCTCTCATGCATCTGGCGTGATGCTCATGCAAGATATCTTATGGCAAATCTGTATTATTCCATTATAAACATTAACCTGACAGACCATTTCCAAGGTAAAATAAACTGCTACATACACGTACATGTGTGTGCATATTTGTGCAGATAGGCTCAAATTGAAAATCTCACTCCAGACAGCTGACCAAAGCAACCCTGCATTTTTTTTAATGAAAAGTAAAATGCAGTGTTTTCAGCTGAAACGACTTGTCATTCCCTTTGCGTTGTTACTCCATCAATTATAAAACAAATATGAGAAAACATCACCTAGGTCACTTTTTAAATCTTTTCAAAATAAACCTGCCCATACTCAACTGTAATACAATTAAAGTGTACTTAATATATTATTAAATATTTCATCTAATTTACATAAAGGGACAAGACATACAACTCCTCCCAAAACTTGGTAAAAAGTAATACTGTGACAAAATACCATCGCTGTCCATAAAGTGAAAAATACCATGATGAAGGTCATATCACCCAACCCTAGTCTGCACCCCACTTTCTTGCATGGTTGCATCTTCTACACTACTCAAAAAAATAAAGTAATCAGAATATTGCATAAAGTCATTTAAACTTCTGGGATATTGGTCATTTAAATATCAGAAGGGATTGTTAATCAGTTTCAGCTGCTTTGGTGTTCATGAAATTACCAATAGGTGCACTAGAGGAGCAACAATGAAATGCCCCCCAAAGCTGGAATGGTGTAACAGGTGGAAGCCACTGACATTTTTCCCCCCTTCTGCATTTCATTATGGTCAATGTCACTACTGGTATCATGAGGCGATACCTAGACCATACACAGGTAGCACAGGTAGTCCAACTCCTCCAGGATGGCGCCTCAATATGTGCCATTGTCAGAAGGTTTGCTCTGTCTCCCAGCACAGTCACAAATGCATGGAGAAGATACCAGGAGACAGGCAGTTATTCTAGGAGAGCTGGACAGTGCTGTAGAAGGTCCTTAACCCATGAGCAGGACCGGTATCTGCTCCTTTGTGCAAGGAGGAACAGGATGAACACTACCAGAGCCCTACAAAATGACCTCCAGCAGGCCACTGGTGTGAATGTCTCTGATCAAACGATCAGAAACAGACTTCATGAGGGTGGCGTGAGGATCTGACATCCTCTAGTGAGCCCTGTGCTCACTGCCCAGCACTATGGAGCTTAATTGGCATTTGCCATAAAATACTATAATTGGCAGGTCTGCCACTGGTGTCCTGTGCTTTTCACAGGTGAGAGCAGGAGCACATGTGACAGACATGAAAGGGTCTGGAGAAGCAGTGGAGAACATTATGCTTCCTGTTACATTGTTCAGAATGACTGGTTTGGTGGTGGGTCAGTGATGGTCTGGGGAGGCATATCCATGGAGGGACGCACAGACCTCTACAGGCTGGACAAAGGCACCATGACTGCCATTAGGTATTGGGATGAAATCCTTAGACCCACTGTCTGGACCTACACTGGTGCAGTGGGTCCTGGGTTCCTCCTGGTGCATGACAATGACCGGCTTCATGTGGTAAGAGCAATTCCTGGAGGATGAAGGAATAGATACCATTGACTAACCTAAATCTAATACAACACCTCTGGGACAGTATGTTTCGGTCCATTCAACACCACCAGGTTGCAACTCAGACTGTCTAAGAGCTCAGTGATGCCCTGATCCAGATCTGGGAGGAGATCCCCCAGGAAACCATCCATCGTCTCATTAGGAACATGCCCCGATGTGGTCAGGCGCGCATACAAGTACGTGCGGGCAATATAAATTACTGAGTACGATTTTGAGTTGCTGCAATGAAATTTTCACAAAATGAGCTAGCCTGCTTCCAATTTGATTTTCGGGGTGTCTTTCAATTCAGCCTCTGTAGGTTAATCATTTTCATTTCCAATACATGATGTGGCATCCTTTCATTCCTAACACATTACTCAGACCATACAAGTATAGAAATCCAGCACGTTTTTCCCATTGAAATTTGATGTGTTTTCAAAGTGTTCCATTAATTTTTTTGAGCAGTGTGTATTCAGCAACTTTGCAGCCCGTTTTGCATGGCTGCCTCCTCTACACTCTGCAGCCCACTTTTTGCAAGGCTGCATCCTCTACACTCTGCAGCCCACTTTTTGCAAGGCTGCATCCTCTACACTCTGCAGCCCACTTCTTGCATGGCTGCCTCCTCTACACGCTGCAGCCCACTTTTTGCAAGGCTGCATCCTCTACACTCTGCAGCCCACTTTTTGCAAGGTTGCATCCTCTACACGCTGCAGCCCACTTTTTGCAAGACTGCATCCTCTACACTCTGCAGCCCACTCTTTGCAAGGTTGCATCCTCTACACTCTGTAGCCTGCTTCATGGATGGCTGCTTCTTCTGGACTCAACCACTCTGCAGACAACTTTGTACTTGGCTGCATCCTTTACCTGTTCTGCATCCACATGTGTTTAGTCCCCTTGTGGAAGAAAGCAGGAGCTGAGTGTTTGTCCCCAATCCTTCAAACCACATGCATGATGCTTACAGTCCCTGTCAACTGTGCCTTTGCTTTGGCAGTACACCCTTGAGAGCCACCAAACACAGTTAGCTTATAGAGGCTAATTGTCATAATGAGTGGCTATAACGGATGTCTTTATACGAACAATGTCCAAAAAGAAACTGAACACACTGGCGATAACAAGCTGTCGCATACTTAAAATGACACTGTCATCATGTTTGCTCTATGTTACACCACAACCCTAGAGGGTACAGATTGTTTTTGATACAGCAGACCCACATACAGAGCGCAAATAAACATATATGTGCAGAATGCTTTTAATAAATGAAATACTTTAAAAATTAAAGTAACTCTCCTGATTAACAACGACTATATGTTTAACACTAGCAGTAACATAGAAAAGGAAGCCAACAGTTGCCTAAAATGACACTGACTATCTCAATTTCATCTGAAGTATATGGCCAGTTTAAGTACCCCCCCTCCAGCCCAAGGCTTTGTTCATTCAGTTCTTACCCATAGTGCTGACAGTTGGGCACGTTCTGTGGGTATACAAAATACCTGGTTCACACTAGACTGAAAAAATATATAAGATACAAGTGATTCTTCTGGATGTTTTCCTATCTTTATAGAAAGGTTTCAACAGTACATGGACTTCAGCATGAGGACTGTATCAAAATGGATTAGAGGATGAGCTGAAAAGGAACTTTCTCCAGTCTGAACATGTTAATCTCTATGATATATTTTAAACTCACTTTGGAAGCTATGGGTGCTTCTAACCAATAGGTCACAGTTCCAGTACAAGGGACCTAATAGGTTTTGCCATCTCAGATCACTTGCTTTATTATAGTAATTGCATAAAGTGTAAGTTACTGGTGTTCCTCGTAACTCAGAATTAATAAGGGGCAGACATTATTGCTAAGGATTAACATATTCCAAGAATATACAATAAATACATATATGAATGCAGAGTTACTGTGGCAGATGGCTATGCAGGTAACTTTGGATATCCTTACAGGGCTGTCCACATGGTTCTCAACAGATGCTCATGATGTAGAGTCTCACCCTAAAATCTATTACATACCATCAAGGTAGAGTCTGAGAGTATATGTTCTTGCCAGAATGTGTGAGCACATGTTTTCACCACCAGACCAACAGCTTCAGTAATGTTTTGACAGCTAGAACTCCATGTAGACAAGAGTGGCTATTTTTAAACAAGTCCAACGCATGGTCCTCATCTGAAGCCCATCCAAGACTGCTAACCTCAGCGTAATGTGTATACTGGCCGATTCTGCTCTCTCGGTGGGTCTTGGCACCATAGTAGCATCCATGCCACCTGCTCCACCAGGCCAGGCAGCAGGTCACCTGAGCTGCCCTCTGTTGCAGCTCAGTACCCCCATCACCTGAGGCTTTCTGTGTCCTCAATTAGCACTCCTGTACACTGGCATCAACAACAGCAACTGAAGAACTACGTTTTAAACCCTTGAGAGCAAACCTAAATTACTTAAATAAGGACCTCTGTGACTGGACATTCAGGTAACAATCAATCAACAGAAACACCTTTCTGTTCATTTTGGTGGCCTAGAGGAAAGCGTTAAAAATAGATGGCATTGATTGGGAGATTCATATTAATGTGTGATGAGATGTTTATATTAAACAAGTGATTCAATAGAGGCAGACTGCAATAAAGTGAATATTGCTTCTTAACTTCACTTAACCTCCCCATAATAAATTTCGCCAAGCATGCCACGAAGAATTTCATCAACTGGCTAACAAACTGCTTTCGATAAAAATAAACAAATGGGGGGTCATTCTATACCTTTTCCCGGCCAATCAGGCTATTTCAAAAATACAGTTATGGGTATATTAGGATGTCGCAGGTTACTATAAATTAATCATATTATTCCATTATAAACCTAAAATTACTACATTAAAGGCATTGGGGTAGTTTGCAAACCATACAGAGTATTTACAAAGTAATAAAACTGTTACATACATGTAAATGAGTGTGCAACCTTGCTCCAGTTGAAAATCTCACTACAGCCAGCTGATAAGCTGGCTACGACAATGTGTCTGTCTGTGTGCCGTCATTGTGGTTTTAAAATGTTGAGCATTTGAATGTGATCAGCAGGCAAAAAATAGTTTATTTCTTTGAGATACAGTATACTGGGGTTTCAAATATTGGGCTAGTTTCAGCTTCTGTTGGGCAGACTTTAAGCATACGCTGGGCTGGAGATTTTTTCTAGACCTGGCAACACTGGGTGGGGTGGTGATTATAAACTTTATTTTAGAATATTCAGAAAATCATCGCACACCACACTGTTTGAGAATCACTGACCTGTTCCTGTGAAATATGAAAGAAAAATGCTTTCTTTCCTCTGCTGCCACCCAGTGCTTATTTTGTAAACTCTGAGGTGCTGGAGCTTTCAACGACCACGATGACACCATACACACAAATCGGCCTTTTTGACCTTATCTGTCAAATAATTTTATAGTTATCACAGTAACAGGTTCAAATGTCTGAAGATGCACCTATTTTTGCTATCGTTATGCAGTGCTGTTTCAGTTTTGGGGTGATCTGTCCCAAAATTTTATAACTTCCAGTTTGTCAACCATAAAATATATCTGCAAAGTTTATTCCATACAATAATTTTAGAGTTACTGCATTCACAAGTTCAAGTGTCTTCTACAGTTGTCATTTCCTTCCTTTGCTTCCACCCAGCAGTGCTGCTTCATTTATGGGGCAATTTGTCTGAAAAGGAAATCAGCTGTAGATCTTTATCCATATAATGTGCTTTATATATCAAGCAGTAATATGATTCATCAAATACTTTTTGACCTATCACATTCACAAGGTCAAATGTCATCTGCTTTCACTCTTCCCTTTTCTGCCCCTAAAGCAGCATACTTTCAATTTTGTAGTGATACATCTCAAAATTTTCTCACCCATACAATAGGCCTGTCACAATAACTAATAAATAAACAAATTATTACTTTAGCTAAACAGCATTTAAAAGCGGTAACAGGAAATAGCTTATATTTGTGTTTACCTTATCTCAGATGGTTTCAGAACCAATGTTTATAGTTGTCATTTAGTTGTAGTTTAAATTTTATTTTTGTATCGAATTTCACTTTTTGGAAATGTTTTCGTTGATTATAACCCTGCCTTATATAATGTAAGCACATAGCACACAGTCAGTTTTATTAAAATCATAACATCCATACCACACTTCATGAACGTGACTTTTAAAAGCAGCTTTGTCTGGTGCATTGGTGCTAAAATCATGAATATTCAGGACCGCGGATGGTGCGGCAATGCGTCACGTTCACCATGGCATGCACGCTTTCACGTGAAGTTTGAATCAGCCCTGAGCTATGCCATGCGAACAGAGCAGAGCAGAAGCAGCACAACTGGATGAAATGTTGGGGGTATTCACTCTTATGTACACACAATATGTTCATACAGAGATCAGAAAAGATTATTGAGTTATGTCCATATATCACGAGATAAGTTATCATAACAGGCCTACTATAAAATGCCATGCAAAGTTTGAAAAAGACCCGTCAAATGGTTTTTGAGTTATCAACAGCCGTGGTGAGTACCTGCTGAGCATGGTCTGAGGAGGGAAGCACCATGAACTGTCAATACTCATTAATGTAAGATGTGTATGAAGGCTACCGCATAAATATGTTAAGTAAAATATAATTTTTATATACACAAGGTATACAGTGCTATTCCAGTGTATATCCTATGACCCCGTAAATATTCACTGGAAACTATGACCTGATTTTAACAGGTATCCGCTCAAATAAAGAGGAACTGTATAAACACACCACAAGTGTGTTAAATAAATACAATACAAAATGCAGTTATCAAGGTTCTTCTAACTATAATTACAAAACCATTAGTGCTTCAAACAGAGATAATCAAATGTTGTCAAGATTTAGCTTTTGTTCAGTTTATACGCTGAACGTCTGTTTGTAAGCTCCAAATTGAAAATGAATTCTATCAGTCTCTGCACCCATTCCTATGCCAGCTTACAAAAGAGACCAAACTGACTCAGTCACTGAAGTGAGATCTGGAGTTTACATTCGTTTATTCTGCAGTGCATAGAATGCAAGTAGCACTGTGTTGTACGGCCCTTCAAACAAGCTTTACTTGAATGAAGTCCATTGTAGTTCATTTCGGCTGTGGAAGATATTTTCTGCTCATCCTGCCGTTCCTTAATGAAAATGCTCCATGCATGATGAGTCTAATTAATTCACAGTGACTCTGAATATATCACCACCACATGATGTACAGATGAATTAGAGCTCTTGAGAATCCCGCTACACTCTTTACAGAAGGTAATAAAACATGGTTCGGTTAATTGAAAAATCTTAAGTCAATATTGAAATGGATCACTTGAAAGACCCACAGGAGCCCTTGCTGAGACCAAAGATGGCAGACAGTATCAGAGGAATGGCCGCACAAGGGGACAAGGCCCACTGACACATGGCTGCGATAGCTGCAGCTTTCAGCCTTTGAATCGGTTTGCTGTAGATAGTTTGTGTTGGCAGCTATTGCTGGACTGTGCTGAGCAGCATTCCATCCAAAGACAACTATTTCAGATCCTGCCTCTAATTACCTTGAGCACTTCAAAGGAGAGAGGCCCAGAGAAGCTGCCCCAAATGGCTCACTTCCCTCAGGCCAAGTTTCTTATATGGCACAGACCCACACTGGAGGCAAAACCAAGGTCCCTCCATTTCATTTCCCCTGTAGGTCAGGCCTACAATGACCTCTTCTAAAGAAAATCCAACTAGCAACTCAGGCTGAGCTTCATATTTGAGTATGCCAAAATCATTTGATAATTGGAACAATTTTCTTGAAGAACTGTTTAATTTTAAAGAGAAGGTACCAACAAATTTCTGTACCTGCTGGTCAAAGAGCTCACCAAAGCCAGGTTTATCCAGTACTTAGACTGGCTAAACCTTCTTAGAAACTGTTGCATCAGTTCCGGTGTAAGGACTTATGTAAAATTTTTTTACATTTTCTACCACTGATGCACTACATCATCTTTAAGCACGATAATGTACAAAGCATAAATGAAACAACTACCTTTTGTCCTTCCATTTCTTTCAGTTGCTAAGTCAGTCATGATTTCCTGACTTGAAGCCCTTTAAACAAAAGCAGAGCACCTTCTTTCACACATACATAGCAAATGAAATTTATCACCACCAAACCACCAGAATAGCATACTTCTCAAGTGATGGAAACCACAGTAAATGTAAAAATGAAAATCAGCTCCTCACAGGCAGCAAGCGATGAACAGAGGTGATCGGAGAACATATCCTATATATCTACTGGACATAACTGACTGAAATATCAATGCTGATACTTCATGGATTATAACACAGCTTTGGTTTCTCTCTTTTCTTTTACTTACACATCAAATCACAGGTAACAGTCTGGGCACTTTGATGAACACACTGAAAATGTATTGATTTGATATAAATTTGTACAAAATCAGGCTTAAAGGTGGCTGTATAATTAAAAAAATGACTGGACAAAATGAAATTGAACATGTCAACTTATTTTAATAAAAGAGATGACAGCTCTTTTAAAATGAAAGTGGCTCTCTATTTACAGCAACTTTTAGCCTAATAATTTCCATGAAACTTACAACACTATCTAATACACTAACGGAAGACATGCATTTCATAAAAAGTACACATTTACTATCCACATAAATACAAAAAAGCACATATTAATTTACATTATTCAAAGTGTGATGTGGTGCAAAGCATGCAGATAACTGCAAAATTAATCCTGCTGAACAATGCCATGGTCAGCCAACTGTTCTCAGTGGGTGGGATCAAAACAAATGAAAATTTTGCTTCCCATCGCTTGAGCCCTGTACAGGCAGTGCGCCAAAACGGTGATCACTGCAGTCACATGACGTCATATTGTCAAAACAACACTGAAATATACAGCCAGCTTTAAAAAAAGGATATTGTGTGTTTCTTTATGTTAATTTGTCAGACTAATTTTTTTTTAATCAAATACTTTGATCTGTATAATGCACAGATCTACAAAAACAGGGCTGCCAACTTTATTCAGATGGCTGGCGCGAGATTTTCAATTCATGACAAGTGTGCACACGCATGCACTTGTATTTACATGTATATAACAATTTTATTATCCTGTAAATAGTCTGTAGGATTTGCAAACTACCCCAACATTTTTGATGTAGCTAATTTTAGATTTATCGTGGAACAATACAGATTTGCTGTAAGATTTCTTCCATGGCGTGACAGTATGAAAGCATACTGTAAGTGTCATACCAGATGATTTGAAAACTAGCTCAACTGATTCACTGAAACAAACCAGTACAATAGAACCATTCATAGAATGAACATGACATGTATTGCTAAAATGACATTTATTATGTTGACTTTGTCTGAAGTATATGGCTTAACTAAATAAACATACAGTGGGGCAAAAAAGTATTTAGTCAGCCACCGATTGTGCAAGTTCTCCCACTTAAAATGATGACAGAGGT
>JABFEB020000033.1:10445002-10459520 GCA_019775895.2 Stomatorhinus ivindoensis | reverse complement strand
TCCCTTCTTTTACTTATGCACCATGGAAGGGCCTGCGTGAAACGGCATTTCAATACAATGTATACTGTGTATATTGTAGTATTGACAATAAACGAATCTTGATCTTGATCTTGATCTTGATAATTGATAGTTGAATAATTTTTCCATATAGGTTGCACTTTGTTGCATTAATACAGGTGTCATAATTCTTAGCCTACGTTAATGTCACTCTCCTTGACAACAATTAAAGTGGCCATTTGCAGAGATCCCCAAGTATATCTGAGGTGTTGGAAACAGCCTCAGCCACAACGAGAGGGCTCTGTTCCGCACAGAAAGATCACAGGACATAGCAAGACAATCATTGCACATGTCCTTTGCCACTGAGAATCTTCTGATTTAGAAGCAAAATCTTAAAGCATTTGGAAACCACTGAGTGCAGCTGGCCTGCAGTGAAACACGCCCCTTCGGTGCCTGTAATTAGTGTATGGATGTGTGTTTGTCAGAAAACAAGCATGCAGATCCACTTCACATGTCAAGCGGGAGGGCGAAGACAGGTTTCAGATAACTGGATACATTGATCTTGTGGAGGCTACATTTTAAGACTCATAAAAACAAGGATGAGTGTGTCAAATCTGTAATAGGGCTCTTCAGTCAAATAACAGCCAGAAACTATCAAAAGACTGGAGTCACCTTGTATTTACTGGGGTGAAGTCCTGTGACACGTGTGTCAATCTTATTAAATAGATGATGATGTTGCTTAAAGGGACATTGTTAAATCCTATAAAAACAAAGTGAAATAAAATTAATTCAACACTTTAGCTTGAAATAGCTCCTGTGGGCCCACCACCTGCAGAGGGGCGTTTACCCCAGTGAGTGAGAGGGTCGCCTCCCTTCGACTTCGAGTCGGGGGACGGGCTCTGGCTGTTGTTTGTGCCTATGCCCCCAACATCAGTTCAGAGTACCTGGCATCCTTTAAGACCTTGGCTGAGGTGATGGAAGGCATCCCCTCTGGGGACTCCATTGTCCTACCGGGGGACTTTAATGCTCACATGGGTAATGGAAGTCAGACCAGGAGGGGTATGATCGGTCAGAATGGCCTACCCAATCTGAACCCGAGTGCTGCTCTCTTATTAGACTTCTGTGCTAATCACAATCTGCCCATAACGAGTACCATGTTCGAGCAGAAGATTGTTCATAAGGGTACTTGGCACCAGTAATACTAACTAAAATGATATCCAATATTTTGTTTGCATAATGCAGAAAAAGTACTGCTTTCAAATATCACACATGAGTCTTCCCGTACTCACCTCCCCATGGAGCAGACCTGATTAACATGCGATGCTGCTTGGATACTTATACATTTCCATTTAACCCAGCTTCTTTTTTTTCCTCAAGAGAATATAACAATGAAAGGAAAAAGTATGGTTTACACAGGTGTTATTTTTAAAGTTACTGTGGAAGTGAATCATAAAACAGAGACAGAAATCACAACAGACTTCCTGCCACCTTGGAGATGTGGCGCACCACAGAATTCACACAGACCAGCATTCAACAGTGGGAGCACAGTCTGGAGACCCAGACTGCAGACTAGAACTATTTGGAAGATCAGTTTATAACATCTTAATTAGTGTGAAATCTTGGATATGTCTGTAGCAGAGCTGGGGGCTGAGAACAAGGCCTGTCCTTCACGTTTGCCGTCCGTCTGGCCGCTCTAGTCCCCAAACTTTCTTAATCACACTTATCTTAATGTTCCATGTCATGTATCGTGGAAATTTTCATATAGCCAACCCTCTCTGTGTTTTTGAAGTACATTTCAAAGTATTGCATTGAATTGTTTAAAATTATGTAACAGAAGGCACATTATAATTACCTTGTCACTTGATCCTTTTTGTTTACAAGTTACCCAAGAACTGTCATCTTCTGGCTAACTAAGTTACAAGAAAGCAATATGAGTTTTAGAGTTCCTGAAAAACTCAAACTAGTGCCTTTAAATGGTCAAACTAGTGCCGGAAATGGTCCCCGCAAAGTCAAAATAACATAACCTGTTTTTAATCACACTATGGACACACACACACACAGGTACTTTTCTCCATTACAGTGCTGGGCTTCAATCCTATACCCTGTATATTCAGTAGAATGGAGCTGCCCATCATCCATAACAGCTTATCCCATACTGGATGACAATGTGCCTGTCTGAGGCACGGGGACAATACATGGCAGGATGACAGAGCATCAGAGGGTACATACCCCACACAAGGCACACGACTGGCAATTCACAAGCACTGGACCTCTGATATCCTCACTAGGACAAGGGAAGAACTCGCAAATTCCTCACACACACCCTAACAGTTCTGGAGGTGTCAGACCACAGTCCAGGCACTGAGCCATCATGCATCTTAGAAGAAAGCACATAGTGTAATGTCCTCTGTACAACCGTGATGCTGGAATATCTACACATTCACAAGTCCAAGGCCAGCTAAAATAAACATAACACTAAGCCACATGTTAGGAGGAGAGCATGTATTAATAATGCAAAATAAAAACTCAAAAAATCCTGCAACCAAGCAAAGTCTCTTTAAATCATATTTAATGAATGTATCCTGAAGTTTTGCAAAACCACAGCTCTTGATAGTATCATTACAATACTAACATAGGTACTGTCCAGATATTATCAGTAAAATTTGAGCTGTACTAGCATCCCATCCAACTACAGCGGTTTAATCCTGGTTCTGCTGGCAGGATACACTGCAAGGCAGGATGCTTCCAGAGTCAAAGCTTCAGTGCTGCAGTACACAAATGCAAGGTGAAGCAGGAGACACTGGCAATAACCAGAAACCAGCCGGGTAGAGGGCAGAAGCGACTTATCCAGCAGTGCACTGCGTCACTGACCTTCTGAAATAATGGGAAACATTAAGTGGTGTGAATTGCACTAATAGGGCAATTCACAACAGGCTCCTAGAAGCAGGACTGAAGACCCACAAAGCAAAACCCTTCCTCAATGAGAAGCAGAGGAGCCAGGCAAAAAAATGTATTTTTTACACAGGCGCAGACCTATAAATTGAGAAATGAGTGAAACTAAACATTACAAACTTACAATGCAGTTATTTTATTCTCTTGTGTGATAATCACCACCAAATATGGGTTTTTATTTTACTTAACACATGGTGCTTTGAAAGAGGGTTTTTTCTGCTGCTGCTACAGAGATGAAGTTCTAGCTGCTGCAGTCCAGGCATTGCTGTCCTCGTGACACCATGAGGCAGGCATAGACAGAGGCCATATCAACCCATGCATTTATGAGTCACGTGACAGATAAGAAGCTGATTAACAAACTTGGTGTCACAGCTAGTTTAGAGCATTGGTTTAGAGCTGAGGGAATTTGGGGTTGGGCACCCTCTATCAGCCATCAATGTTAGGTTCAGGAGTCACACTGCTGCGCTGTAATAAGCAGTTTCCATATGACACACTCAGCCGGTGCATAGAGGGAACAGGAGCTGTGTGACGTGTAAATATGAATGATTGTGTGGCTCATTTGGGAAACAAGATGTTCTTGTTTCATCCTGCTTTATGCTAATAACAGGTTAGCATCAGGCCAGCTAGTGAGGGAAAACTGGAGCAAACCCAGCTCAGTGTCACACTTCCTAGTTGGAGACTCCCCAAGGCTACAAAAGGTGTGGCCTCATCCTTTCCTCTGACTGAGACATCAGTGGTTTTAAAGCAAAGGGAGAAAGCACATTTTTCCAAAGCCAACACTGCCCTCATGTGGACACTTCATGTAATATTTTGCCACACGATCACAGATAACAATTTAACATTTTTTTCCAGTTTCATCCTCTGTCATGTAATAAACATACCTCAGTTCTTTTAATATTTTAAAGAAGAAGCTAATTAATTAATTACCTGTAGCTCCATGGGCAACACCACAACCTGACACCTTCAGGGTATGGGGTGTGATTCCACCCATGTGGGAGTGTAGTTTACACATTCTCTCTGTATTCATGTAGGTTTCCTTTCACATACAAAACCTCTCACAAACTACTGTGTGTGATGGACCAGTATTAGAGAGCAAACTTTGAGCTAGGACAGGATTTGTAAACTCATTTCAATTATAAGTTCCCAGATATCACTTAAGCACTGAGTTCTTGCAGTATGTTCATCGGTCTGTCTCCTGTAATCATGTATGTGTCAGTAATGTTTATGTGAAACAGTTGGAAGAGTGTTTTAGTCAAGGAAACAAACCAGGAGCTGAACTACTGAGCCAAGCACAAAAGCCAGTTTTACAGCAGTTTGTTAAATCTGAAGTAGCTCAAAGCGTCATCCTTGACATGGATTATCTGGTCACATTACTCTGCACTGGATGAGTGGTTATGGAAGACTGACAGATGCCTGCCATCTGCTAGTCAAATGACCATCTGACCCTTGTCCAGAGGAGTCTCTGTAGCACGTAAGCTGTTATGTTTCTTGAGCACTGTTCTGCAGCAATAACAGACATATTCCATCATTAGGAAAAGTGTATCGATTTTCACTGGTAAAAGAGATGCCAGTCTATATAAAAACACCCATCACCCACCATTTCAAACTGCTGATTTTTCCACTTCATACTGGTTAGGGTAATACAGCAGTCAAGTAGGGTAATAAAGACAACAAAATGTTAATGTTCAATATTATTTGTATGTAACCTACAGTGCAACAAAGAGTGGTGTATGATTGATAAATACATTTTCTGTATGACTTCATAATAAGATGTCTTTCTATAAAGTTGTACTGTAATATTACTTTCCCTGTATTTTCTATTTAAAAGGCATAATTTAAGAAAGGCAACAGAAAATAATCTTTCTGATTGTCCAATCCATTTTATTGTGTTTAAATAATAAAAAAACCATTTATATGCTTGTGTATAATTTGTCTTATGTTATTCTGTGCTGACACAGTACAGCAGTAAACATTGTTTAGGCCAGTGATTATGCTCCATAAATAAAATAAAATAGCCAAAACATTTTTTAAATGTTGCAATTACAATATGAAATGTATGTATTTGGCCAAGTAATTCCATTTTAATTTTTAAAATGCCCTTTGCACCACCATTTGTGATTTCAAAGAAATTTGGCATTGGTTTAGAGCTGAGGGAATTTGGAGGTGGGGGGTACGATGTATCTTTGCCTCTCAAAGTCAGGCTAGTGAGGGAGGGCAGCTCAGTGTCACACTTCCTAGTTGGAGACTCCCCAAGGCTACAAATGGTGAGGCTTCATCCTTTCCTGTGGCTGAGACATCAGTGGTTTTAAAGCAAAGTGGAAAACAACCTTTTCCAACACTGCCCCCATGTGGACACTTCATGTAATATTCTGCCATGCAATGACTGGTAACAATTCAACATGTTTTCCTAACTATAAGGAAGCTAAAGTAGGTCACCAAATTTGATGCTTTATTTAAAATGACCAGATCCAGGTTTTATAACAGGTCGTTCCATTTGAATTCAAAAAATGGCACTTGCACCACCAATTGTGCATTTAAAGAAATCTGGTGTTTGTTCAGAGTTGTAGGAATTTTGGGAGGAGGGGGGGGGGGTATCCTGTATCTGCTTTCCAATGTTAGGCTCAGGAATGTTGATATTTCATCAGCAAGCCCAGCTTTCCCAGGAATAACAGTACCTAATGCCTCATGTAAGAGGTGCCTTTTTCTACCCTGACACTAACTTGGAAATAATACAGAGGTATGGAGCAAAGAAGTACAAGCAATGGAGCAAAACTTAAGCAGATGTTATTACCTCAGTTATATTAAACGTATTGATAAATACATTTCTTGCTTGCGTCTCCATTTGTCTATTTGTTCATCCTCCATAGTTTTGGGCTGACAGTGTAGTTTCACATTACATTATCGGGGTCATTCCACATCAACTCACCTAGAGTCGTGCAGGTCATGTCATGGACTTTCATGAAAGAAATTCTATAAAATGCATTTTAGCAAGAAATTTGTGCAAAATCTTAATACCATACACCCAAAAAAACTGTCACCTGGGACCTGGGTTCGAGTCTTTGCCAATGTTACATATGTGTGGTACTTGCATGTTCCCCTGTGTTGCTGTGGGATTTCCTCCCGGTACTCCAATTTCCTCCCACAGTCCAAATCATGCTGAGGATAACTGGAGTTACCATATTGTCCATAGGCTAAGGACCCCCATGACGCTGAACAGGATAATTGGTTTTAGAAAATGGATGGATGGATTGATTTATGCTATCTAGCTGAAATTCATGACAGGTATAAATAAGACCCTTCAGCACAGGTGGAAATTTCAGGTCCAGAAAGTACAAATCCAGACCAAGATTTTGTTTCAACCAACCAGTTGACTACTCTGTGACTGTGACTCTTCATGCTCAACTGGTTGGGTGAAAGTAAATCATGGTCTGTATTCTTACTTTCTGGACCTGAAATTGCCACCTCTGCCCTTCAGGTGATATCCACTAAATTTCAACTTGATCTGTGTTCCTGAATTTATATAGTTGTTAAATGAATTTGAACAGGTCACTCATACAGGAAACATGTTCTTCTTGTACAGTGGGAAAACAACACAGAAAAGGAGCCAGGAACTACAAAAGTTCCTGGTAATGGCAGCCCAGGAACTCAGAATCAGGAACTTCAGTGGGTAAGCACTTAGTTTTCTTACCCACAGTATAAAAATGGAGTTATTACTCAAAAGGATCTTTTTTAAAAAAAGACAAAAGCCTTTCTGAGCCTTTCTCAGACAGGTATGCCTTTCTCTGGCAGGTATGAGCAATTTACATGGCAAATTTCATAAAAACAATGCAAAAAGATGGCTCTGCTATGCGGAGCCCAGTAACAACATGGAGCATTGAGACCATATGCTCTATGAGAAAAAGCACGTCGGCTGGTGCTGTGGGGAGAAGGGGCAGCGGGCACACTGAGTCAGCAGAGTCGCCAGCAGATGAACGGGGGATGTTGGACTGGAGGTGACATCGCCCCGTCCTACCAAAGTGCCCCGGACCCAATGAACTCCTGCCATCCTACCAGTTCCCCAGGTGAGACAGCATTGGTGCCTGGGGAAGGCAGGAGTTCCTGGAGACTCTGTTGGCTCATCAGCCAGCAAAGGTTGTCAGCTCGTGAGAACCTGCAGCGTGACCCCAGCTGTGAGCTTGACCCCAGCTGAGAGCGTGACCCCAGCTGAGAGCGTGACCCACAGAGACAGCAGGCTGGGGCTCAATTGTGAAGAGGCATGCCATACGCTGGAGGCCTAGCTAGTTCTGGAGCGCTGTGAGCTTTAATAGCAGTAACAGCAGACCCAAGAGGATCAGGACTGGCTAAGCAAGGAACTGGCCAGCTGGAAGTGTGAGCACAACTATCAGAAGCATGAGGCCAAGGCAGAGGAGGGGGCATTAGGCAGCGGTGTCGCACTTTGGAAGCCCAATTGACCTAGGAGCATAGTGAGCTAGCAAAGCAATGGGAGCAGGGTGAGCAGGACCAACAGCAGCTGCACAAGTCTCTGAAGCTGGGAAGGTGCAGCCAGGAGAGGCTGTGGGAACAGCTGGCGGAATGGGAATGGCTCCGCAAGGCAGGGCTGGGCAATATAATACCAATACTGCATCACGCATGTGCATTAATCACCAGGGCTTCAGATGACAGGAGCAACATTTGGCCATGCGTCAGCTTTTCGGTGCTATACGGACAATTATTTACGCCCACAATTTGTTAAGCAGTTTAGTAGTTTGGCTAAAATATTAATGAGGCTTTGTATGACGTCCAAAAGTCATTATTAGTATAAATGCGGCATATCCTTACGTTTAATAAATGTGTCAGATTTTGAACTGCAAAAAGTACCACCACACCGCCAACATCTTTTTACCTTGTTTATCCACAAGATCTCCTCTTTTAAAAGATGTTGTAGCTGCTCTTCTTTACCGTGACTTCAGTGCGTACTGCACTGAGGTATAGCAAACCATAGTATACCAAAACAGTATTATATGGGGTGCTCAGCTAAAGGAATTTAAGAAACATTCATACAGATTACTAACTTTTGGGTATCACCTAACACATGTCATTAATATTTAAGCCATACTACTAATCCTCTTACCAAATTATGGGCGTAAATAAATGCCCGTATAGCACCGAAAAGCTGGCATCTGGCCAAATGTCACCTGAAGCCCTGATGATTACCGCATGATATAATATCGATATGATTATCGCCCAGCCCTAGCGCAAGGCCAGCCGAGTCATGGAGCAAGAGGGCCAGGAGAGGAAACAGCCTGGCGGCGAGCAACAGGTCCCCACCAAGCTGTGAAAAAAGAAGGGCTGAGACCCAGGGGGACCTCCTGCCCTGCCAGCGCTGCCCAGCTGCTCAGTGCGTCCGCAATCACCTGAGAGGCAGCACCGGCGGCTGCCACCAGTCCTTTGTGATTTGTGAAGGATGCGGTAAAGGACTTGCTGTGTTGGTCACCTGCATGACTGATCTCTGAGAGGGGGGCAGTGTTGCACTGCGAGATGGCTCTGCGTAGCGGAGCCCAGTAACAGCGTGGAACATGTCAAGAAAATGTGTAAATAACCCCTTGTTTGTGTTATTGTAAATATTTTGTGTGTGCCTTAGTGTCTGGCGCTCGACCTCTGTGTGTGTTAGTCCTTTAAAAGGCTTAATAAAGGGGTGTTCTTTATGCTTGAACAAGTCTCCTGATCTCCTGCCACTCCTGTGATGCCTCGGCCCATTAGACGTTATGATACATTGAATTAAATTGGAATGATTCTAACATTACAACTGGCCAATAAGAAAAACAGCCAATTACCAAATTAAAAAGCAAGTGAATCCTCTGCTCACCCCAATAATGAGAGTATTAACCTTGAACTTACCTCATACTGAAAAGATGCATCTTGGAGAAACTTTGGAAGTATCTTCTGTCCAAGTTCTCTACTGCCTTCATCACTCACAAAATGAAAGACCAGCATCTCCTTGTCAAGGAACCTAGCATGCTTCACCATGGACCTCATGGCTATCTCAAATTTCTCCTGGAGTGCTTTGCTTTTATCCACTTTGGTAAACATCATGAGTATATGGTAGTGCTGAAAAGCCTCAGAACCTCCTTCGGCCCATCTTTTTTCTAGCTGCTCTCTTCCTGTCCTTCTGCTGGTCTGCTCTAGCCTGGGATCCGCTGATGGATCGACCTCGTTTCGGTTATTGTTTTGGATGGTCTGGGTTTGCTTGATGCGCTTAGTGGTGCTAGAGAAGCTCTCTTGCTCCGATCCGAAGTAGTAAAACGCTACTACTGCCAACGCAGCTCCAAAGACCAAAACTATCTGATAGGACCTGAAAGTGGTGAGCCTCGCCATGTTGTCACAGAAGATCCTTTGATAGCCCATGTCCTTTTATGGGGAAGACCAGATATCCTGTTTCTGAAACAAAAGCAGTGAATGAGTTGTGGCTGTCTTTTCCTGTATAGTAGGGCTCTTACAAATGTTTTGATTCATGCATAATACATGCATTTTCTGATCTATATGTCATAAAGTAAATAGAATTCACATTTCATCTCGAAGACATCTAGACACATATGGCCAGTTTCCCAGTCAAGGATTAAGCCAAAGCCTAGACTAGCTTTGAGTTACAATGGTGAATCTGCATTGAAACGGCAATTTAGTCCAAGACTAGCCGTAATCCTTGTGCGGGAAACCGGCCTTAAGGGTTTCATTGTATTAGTAAGCTAGTTAAGAAGATCGGAGTTCACAGTATCGACTAACTGTATATACATGCTATATTTCTTATCTGAATGCCAAACACAGACAAAAATCCTGGAGATGAACCTAGAAAATTATTTCGGTAACTGAGAATGAAGCATTAACGGAAACCTCCTAATTTCGTTTTCATCAGATCCGTATATATGCACTTCAGAGTCAGTCCTTTAAAATGCAGCCTCCTAGCTATCTTGAAATATAAAGGAATCGTTTATTTGATTTGTTAAGAGCATTTTAACATACCGCGACTGGCGAGCGGGCGTCCATAAGGATATTTTTGATTGATAACTATTACCAACTTATACGACTCATAACACCAGATTATTCATAACGTCTTAGTCGACAACCCACTGATTTATGTTTAAAGTTACGCCATAACGCAGTTTTACTGTAAAAATATAGTTTTAAGAATACCGGTGGCACTCTCAATCACTTTCGGCCGTTTACGATTATGTCATACGAGTATCATGCAGCGAGAAGTATCACAGCTGCGCTAACAACTGCGGATAACACTAATAAGCATACTGCTCGGATCGGCAGCTGTCGCTGAAATAAGAAAAAATGACCATCCCCTTTCGATTTCAATCGACACCCCCGTGAGCGCCGCAGCGACGTGGTGACGTCCGTTGCCAGGCGTTTGCAAAAGCGTCTTCTCTTCACTGCTCGTCATGGCCGATAACTTGCAGTTTTTAGCTTTGCAATGCTGGAACGAATATCTACAGCTATGTTAAGGAACTGATTGTTTTGTTATCGGCCCAGAAACTGACTTTTTGGAGCTTGAAGGTAAGATCGCGCTTAAAAAAAACATGGGAGTATTTAACGAGGCCTAATTGTATTTTGCAGTGTATTTGTTTACACAGGCTTAGGTATTTTAATTAACAGACGATATTGCTGATGGAGCCACAGTAAATATGCGCTGTTATGTAGAAGTTGCATTTTACTGTAAAATCGGGCTGGTAACGTTAGATACAAGTATAGCAACTTATACCGGATAAACATAGGCACGTAGTTGGTAAGATGTAGATTCAGTCAAATTGCTCCATGGCGCCATACACCGTAAGAATTAGTTTGTTTTTGAAATAAACGGCTAATTTGACGATTTGCCGAATTATCTACATTAATTCAAAGTGTATCTGTAAAAGAATCCTCTCCAGTTAAACCCCCTTAGGTAAAATTTCCGCATAATTTTAAGCCGTTGTACTGTACTGTAAATTAAGAATGAGGTTTAAGAGTCTTTCAGCGGTCCGTGGTTGTCTGTTTCGCTTCACATCTGATACCATCTTATTCCAGACAAGGAGTAGTTATTGATCACTGCAATCCTCATATGAATACCAAAAAGACACTTGACATGGGAGACGTTTTGACTTATGAAGCGGATTTATTGGGGATGGTTAAGGAGGTAAGTGCATTTCAAAAGATAATAATTGATTCGGGGATTGTCATACAAACATGAAAATGTGATTAATCTTCATCAGTGCATCAGTGCATCAATTATACATTAGCAACAAAAGTTTACAATTGAATTTCATTCTTGTGTTAAATGATGTATATTTAGGTAATTTCCAGTGATATACATTATAAACTTTTACTTGGGTTAAATGATTGTATTATTCCACTTTGCAGTGCTTCTCAGGAATTTGCATGGAAGACTTATTTATTTCTTTTATTCATCATGCCACATCAGATCTCACCATTGGACAAAAAAAAGTTACCATATCTGTATTTTGACAAGGTGTATGATTGTATGTGTTTGTGTATTTTCCTGTTGTGGATGAGCCTCCCATCCAGGGTGCATCCCAATGTTGTGCCATATGATGCCAGGGGCTCCAACCCTTGTCAGTCAGGACATGCAGATAAGATGGAAAAGCAGGATAAAATGTATGAAAGGCAGTGCTCTTAAAATCCGCAGTGAGCACTGACACTCGCAGTGGTCATTTAGCACTGTGTCTCCTTTTTGACATTCTCCATTTCTCTCACTGCTGCTTTCATACAGTATTGCTGGTGACAGTGATGTCACTCTGACTAACATTCTATCCTCAACTTGTTTTTCTTCTCCTGATATCTAAAGTCTATGAAAAAGTAATGATCACTGATGGTGAATGTGCATTTATGAACTTACATACATCCATCTATCCATCACCTTACCTGCTTAATCCCAACTGGGGTTGCAGGGGGGACCGGCACCTAACCCAGGATCAATGGGTGCAGGCAGGCAGTGCCAACACACTGCGGGGCACACAATTACAGGGCCAGCTTAGAGTTATCGTTCACACTTTTTATGGACTGTGGGAGGAAACTGGAGCTACCAGCAGAAACCCATGCAAACACAGGGAGAGTGTGTGAACTCCACTCAGAAAGGTCCTACTCCCAGCCCGGGGACCGAACCCAGGACCCTCTTGCTGTAACGCAGCAACGCTAACCACTGCGCCACTGTGGCTCCCATGTAAAGATACATACAATGATATTTTGTTTAATTAACTAAGCATAAAACCTACATGAAATGCATAATTAAAAAAAAAAAACTTTAATAAGGTCTATATTCCCCAATGTGATGCTATTTCCACTGGTGTGACACTTTTTATTTCACACCATAGGACACCATATGACTGTCACTGCAGTGGTTATTTTCAGATAAATGGCAAATTTTTTAGCATAGTGGTAGCTCAGCAAACATTGAATCCAATATCACAGTGAAATGTTTATGTAATTTATAAGATATTAAAATGCGTATACATACGTATTCTAACTGCTTTTGTGTACGGGGTTGTGGGGCCTGGAAACCTGTCACAGGCGACATACGGCACAAGGCTGGGGCCGCACGGGGTTGTATGTCTACTCCAGAGCAGTTTTCATATCAACATTTAAATTGTATCATACCAAAGAGCTGCATAATTGTTTATTTTTGCTGGGAAATAGCAATATTTTTATGATTACTTGAGGTAAAACTTACCTTCTGTTAATCCAGTGATTTCTTCTGTCATTCCTGAATGAAGAAGGATTTACCTCATTAATCAGATACTTAAATTAATGCCTGGTTTATTATAATCATAGAATGGTGGCCCTAGGTGGAATCGTTTAAAATATAATGATTTGCAGCCTATATTTGACTGAAGTAAACATTTTATTGTTTTTCAATGTAAGTAAATCAGTCGGTTTCTGCTTTTTAAAAATTTGATCACCGTAGTTTGCAGATCAGGAATTGTTTTTTTAAAAAATCAGAAGATGAACTGAAGAATGTTTAGACATTTTTAATTAACATTTACTTATGCAACAACTTAAATAATAAATCAATGCGGCACATTTATATATTACTGCTAAAGCATAAATGGAGTATCATATCAGTTATTCTTGCCCTGTAGGTTTTCTTATTTATGAAGAATTTGTGTGTTCTTGTTGCTTGTAGTTTTTTTAATTCTTAAAATACTGACCAAGCATATTTGTTTTGTAGTACCTGAGTTTTGGTGAATTTGAAGAAACTCTTAAACTGTTTGAGAAAGAGTGCAAAATCAAGGGGAAGCTGTCTCCAAGACCTTCGGGGAACCTTCTGAAAGATGGTAAAGTGTTAGCTGTGCAGGTATGTTCCAAGATGATCACACACATCCACATTATGCCCACAGCTGGAGACGAAGGTATTTTGCACCATGACATCCCCCTAATGTCCTTCCTCAGCAGGACTTCTTATCTTCCTTTGATGATGGAGATGTGATGGTCTTCTTCGAGCTCTGGAATGCGCACATTCCCACCGACATCCGAGACTTTGACCCAGTTGCCCAGAAATTGGAGTTCTACATTCAGATCCATTTCGCCATCTTCCCTTTGAAACACTACCTGGGAAGATCCGTAAGTGCTTCTAGTACCTTGCATCAAATCCTTTAAAAAATAAGAGCGCCATAAATATTATTTGTTATATACTATTAGTCATTTTAGAGTCATTTATTTTGCTGTTGTCCTACATGAATTCTATGTACTGTATATGGTACTGGTGATGAAGGTAGCAGCAGTTTGCCAATAGGTGTCCCCAGTGATCTGAACAAAGCATTTCACTTCATCATGAATTACCAAGAAAAAAAGATTTTCATTGCTGTTTATTATGATTACATGTACTGTACTTACCAGATGTTTTTTGTCCAAAGTGATATAAAAATGAGGCCAGTTATACATCAGAAGCATATATACCTTTCAACGAGTCAGCTAGATGTAAATTCAGTTAGGCTGAGCTTACAGTCAATGCTTACAGTGACAGTTAAAGCAGTTTTGGAACACGAACTATGCAATGTATTTCAAACGAATCCACAAACTAATGTGTCTACTATTCATATAAAGAGTGCAGCACTAAGATCACTCAGGAGCCATAGAATGATATAGTTGAAATTGTTTTTATTGATTTATTGATTCATATACACCATTGGATCCTAGTCCTGTGAATATAATGCACAACGTACTTGTGATGCAAAGCACATTTATTAAGCTCTATGGATACCGGTTGGATCCTTCAGGACAGGGTTAACTTTGAGGAACGGATCACACACTTCAAGCACTACCTGGAGACCAGAGGAGCGACGCTAAGCCAGACCACCGAGTTCCTGCCCTTTTACGCCCTGCCGTTTGTGCCCAATCCAATGGCACATCCTTCATTCAAAGGCCTCTTCCAGGTATCTCTTTATTCCTTAAGTAGAACAGAAAAAGCATTTCCATTTTCATGTTATCTCAGAATGAATGGTAGGTATGGAAGCTTATATGTTGCAAAATTCAATTGGCAATGCAATATGCAAAATGGCAATACAATATGCAAAATGACAATGCAATATTCAAAATG
>JABFEB020000033.1:10401743-10430786 GCA_019775895.2 Stomatorhinus ivindoensis | reverse complement strand
GATGTAAATACCCTCAAATAAAAGCTGACAGTCTGCAGTTAAAGCACATCTTGTTCGTTTCATTTGATATCCATTGTAGTGGTGTATAGAGCCAAAAATTTTAGCATTGTGTTGATGTCCCAATATTTATGGACCTGACTGTATGTGGTAACAAGATGTTTGCACGTATATAGTAGCAAGATTAAACTGAGATAGTCAATGCTGCCAGTGCTGCCCCAAAACCACAGCCGTGCCTCTCCCTTGCAGAAAGGTGTCCTGCGTCTGATGAAGTCGAGCGACGAGGTTGTCAGGCAGTACACAGCGCGTCTGCTTAACGCCTTTGCTTCACTCTCTGAAGGTCAGCCTCCTCATCTCATATTTATCTTTAAATTAAATTTCTTTTATGATATTTATAAGAACATAGTTTGTTAGAATTAGTTAGTCAGTGTCTAAGGTTTTTTGAAGAAGTATCGACGAACTGTGTATAATCCAACAGCAATTATTGCAGCAATTGTATTTATATATTTTTTGCAATTGTTCACTAATCTTTCTATGAGGTTGGTCATGAAATGAGTTTTTCTTTTATGATGGTTGGAGTCATTAAGTGGCTGATGATAACTCACCTGGTCCTGTTTCCTCTGGCCAGGACGCATGTACCTCTCACAGATCCCTTCCCTGATGAAAATTTTGGAACGTGCTTTGAAGACTGAGAGGAAGGATTCAGTGACAAGGGAGAATGTTCTAGGTGCTTTGCAGAAGCTCAGTCTCAGGTACCTTCACGAGCTGCAGGTGGCATAGTGAATAGGACATAGACTTATAACCTGACAGGCCGGACCTGAGAGAGGTGCTGAACCAGATTTGCTCTAGTGAAAAATTCAGCTGCATAAATGGGTAAAAATGTCTCCTTGAGCGAATGTCACCTAATGAACTAAACATAAGTCCTAGTCAAAGATTTAGACACGCCAAGCCGCCTACAAAGCAGGGCAATAGTGTTGCATCACATGACCTGGCCACCTGAGATGGTTTGGGAAGAGTTTGACCAGAGAGTGAAGGAAAAGTGGCCAATGAGAGCTCAGCATATGTGGGACCTCCTTCAGGACCGTTGGAAGAGCATCCCAGGAGGCCTCCTAATGGAACTGGTGTGGAGGAGAGAGTAGGGTCAGCCAGTACCTGGAGCAATTAGGGTTAAGGGCCTAGCTCAAGGGCCCAATGGTGGGATTGCTCTGCTGACCACGAAATTTGAACCAGCAACCTCCTGAGTCCCAACCAATAGAGCTGACCACCCCATCCCAACAAGTTAATTTTTTTGTTTCATTTTTTGGCCAGTGCATAATTCAGTGTATGTTATTTTATAGTTTGGACGTGTATAATTTTTCTAAAATGTAGAAAATAGTAGAAACAACATATGGGTTAGTGTGTCCAAAATATAGACTGGTACTTTAAATATGACGTGCAAAATGGTCTTCCTTATAAGAATAGACCCACATGGGAGGGAAAGCTTGTGATGTGTAAGAAGGAAGGAAAGATTGTCCCCCTCTTCAGTAATGGGGCCTTTTAAACAAAATAGGATTGCTTCCAGTAGGAATAAGTTTGCACAGTGCTCCGTGAGTATTCGCTCATCGCGGCGTCTGTCTGTGGCTGCAGGAGGCCTCAGCAGTCGGCCATGATCGAGCATGGGCTGATCTCCTGGCTGGTGGATGAGCTGCAGGAGCCGGACAGTCTGTCAGACTATACTCTGGAGTACTCCGTGGCGCTGCTAATGAACCTCTGCTTACGAAGCCAAGGTGAGCTCTCTGGCCACTGTTTGTCCCTGAAAGCCCCCAGGGGGGATCTCTGGAAGCTCCAGCATAGTCCCTTTTTCTCCTAATGTTTTTTTTCTGGTTCTTTCCCCCTCTTATGGTCACCTCCCTCACGGTCGCACTCTCCACAGGCAGGAAGAAGTGTGCCGAGAGAGCTGAGCAAGTACTGAGGGTCCTGACGGACCTGCTGGGACATGAAAACGATGAGGTGAACCACGCCAGGAAGCCATGCTGTGCACATGGCACATCGAGAATCAGCACCAGTGTCCTGGATTGCTGCTTCAGCTACCAGATGAATCTAACCTGAAACAATTTTATCTTGCATAGGGTTTTGGTTTTTTTTTTGTTTTCTTTGGATGCATCCGTGCCGTTTTTGTGATTTTTCATTCATGCGAGTTAGATACCTCCCCTGCTGCTGCCACTATGAAATTGCCATCTTCCTGTCATAGTTTGTGTGGTTTTTCTTTCTCTTGCCTGCAGATCCGGCCGTACGTGAATGGCGCTCTGTACAGCATCCTGAGCATCCCTGCTGTGAGAGTCAAAGCCCGGGAGATGGTGAGCCAAGGCACCTCTTCTCAGTGCGGCTCTGCCGGAACACGGCCCGTCCTTCACTCTCCCTCCTTGTGTCCTCAGAGCCTGGAGGAGATACTGCGCTGCTACGCTAAGGATGGTGATCCCGAGCTGAGCCGGCAGATAGAGTTCATCATCAAGCAGCTCAATTCAGGTAAGGCTTGAAATCCTGTGTGGCGCCACAAGGGACCCGTCGCAACCCTGTGCTGCTGACAGCTTAACTATCCTGTTTTCATTATAATGTTTTATTTTCAAAAAATAACTGCGGCCTTATCTGATGGTGTTTATACAAGGGGAAGTATCTGAAGATGGACCTGAATCAGATGATGAAGAGGAAGAAGAAGATGACGAGGTCAGCTGTCCAACGTTTTGCTAAATTTGTCATCAAGATCAATGTCCGAAACTCATTCTCTCTTCAGGATTGCCTGTTGTGAAGAAGATTGGGAAGATGGCATTTTTCAGAAAAAAAAAATCTGATTTATCGGACTTGGTATACACAAATCCCCTTGGAAATGTCAGGTCTATCCTGTGAATGTGCATATGTGCACAAGCTTGAGATCCTGACCAGCCCAGAAATAACCATACAGCCCAAAAATAACCATAATGGGTCAATGCAAACAAACTGCATACTCATATAACATGCAACTCAAGCCTTTCTGGTTGCAAAGTTGGATGATAGCAACTGTAAATAAATGTTTAAAAAAACAGAGGAATTTTGCGCAGTGCTAGGTATAGGCAGGGGTGCCGCTAGAGATCTTGGATCCCATGAAAGCATAATATTGCCCACCCCCAACCCAGACAAGTCCGGTTATGTTCCACAGCTTTTAGGGCCTCTTTTTTTAAAAAAAAAAAAACTTTACTTTGATTGCCCTACATTGCCTTTCGGTAATTACCCTGTCTGCTTCCGGCTAGCTACCCGAGGTTAATGCTGCGTGCACAGAAAAAGGCAGGAATAAGAAAGTCATTTTCTCTCATTGACAAATACAGACTCATCAAAGCTTATGACAAACCTGCAAAAACGAGCCTCCGAGAGGCAGCAGTGAAAATACAATAATGGCTTTTACATAATGCAAGGCTGTGAAAATGCACTGTATAAATAAAATTGAATGGAATTGAGTATTATGTGCAGTACTGTACTGCATTATACTGTATTTAAATTGTACACAGTTCAGTAACTTAATTTGTACAGTACTGTAATTTGAAAAACATTTGAAACAGCTCTACTGTACTTTGAAATCATCAGTAAAAATTAAGTAAATGGTGACGCTGTTCGTTTTATTACCTTATATTTATGTAATAAATATACACACGTCAATTAGATGATAATCTGCCTGAGACATAAAGAAGGAAAAAAAATTGGTTATGATGATCGTCCACTTATAGTGATCAATTTCACCCACTCAGATGTGATCCCTATAAGCGGGTTCCACTGTACTTGTAATTAAATTACAGTCTAAAATAATCAGATTGCAGTTACTTTAAGGATTACTATTTATAAAAGCCTGTATGACAGTGAATATTAATTCAGTGTCCATTTAGAATAACTATGTAAATGTTACAGTGAATGCTAGAAGCAGGATAGAATGAAGGTTGCTGGGGTATGTATTTTCAGATGCGTGTATGTGTCTGCATTTTACCACTGGATGTCCAGAGATGATTTTATGTTCCAGGAAACCCAAGGGAAAGATGTAATAGTGCAATACAACCAACTTGAATTATCTTAGTCTGAAATCTAATTTTCATAAATAAATCGTACAGAAATACTGTTAATGTCAATTGTATCATAAGCATAGCTGCATGTCCATATGGTGAGAAGTTTGACCAGATGCTTCACTGTCGTCACAGAACCTGCACTTTCTCAGCATGCGGCCATGAATCGCCTTTTACAAACTACATCCCCATTCACAGGGCGATTCCCAGCCACTCACTTGGCTTCTTTAGCATGCCACCTTTTTATTCATTTCAGTAAATTTACATGGTGTGTCTTTCACAGGACGATGCAATGGAGACAGACCTCGACAAAGAGGAGGTGCTTCAGCTGGAGCTCGAAGAGCTCTCGGGAGAATCCCTCCTCACCACGGAGTACCTGGGGGTATGCCTCTTGGACCACTCAGTCCAACACAAAGTGGTGCCAATTGTGACTGTTGAGAAACTCGAATGTAATGATTGTTACTCTGTTTATTCAGCATATACAGACCCTTTCCAAAAAATTATATCATGGAAAAGTTTTTTTTAAAATTTATTTCCATAATTCCATTCAAAACAAAAAACAAATTTAAACTTTCATAGATAATAGATTCAGGGGTCACAACTTAAACGATTTCAAGTACTCAGTTGTTTATTTGTACATAATTTGGGCTCTGTAGATATGGTTTTCCTAGTCTAATGATTGACAGTATACTTGTCAAATCAGATTATTTCCTGCACATGGTCTTTCCACGTATGTTTATGCTTCTGGATAGAAATAAACATGGATGCTTGATTTGGCTTTCAGATCATGACCAATGTGATCAGATCCAAGAGAAGGACAGCTACCCCACTGGACCAGAGCATCGACGAACCTCTTCAACGGCCAGTGACCCCCAGCTCACACCGAAATGTCTACGTGGTGTAAGTCTATATATATATCTTTCTGTTAAGTGCGGTATTTTTCCATTTGATGAATACAATAAAAATGTTAGTAATTGAAATGTTGCTTATAGAAAACCCCATTTTTGTGTTGATATTGGCCCTTGGTCCACAAGGATCCTCTGGCTGTTTCATCTCTATGTCCCTCTGCAGTTATACTCTGCGGCAGCTATATTGCATCCTGCACCTCATTAGCAGGCACGATTTCAGCAGGAAGCAGTGTTCATTTTGATAGCAAATTTTGGTTTATGTTTTGTCTTAGTCTTTTGAAAGAAAATGCAATTTAATTTCTAGTTTTAGTATTGCAGAATACTTAGTCAACTAAATCTAGAGTAGATGCAGTCAGTGATACAAACCGGTTTAGTCAAAATTTAATGCATCATTTTCACATTTCTTTGGAAGTTTCACTGAAATTTCACAGACATACCTACACACACATACATGGCAATAGGTTTGAACACAGTCTTTAAGGACACAGATGTCACTGTGGTAATATGAAACATGCACTAATTCTAAAATGTCTTCATATTAACTTTATGTATTATTAAATAAAATATAACTAAAATTTAGTCAAAAACAAAATACCAGCATATGATGCATCTTCATTCATGTTATAAGAAAAAACACCAATGCATTGAACCTCAGCTCTCCACTCTTAAAAACGTAAGTAAATGTCAGACAGGTGAAAACCAACTGGGTTGTGCATATGTCTACACCTGCTTTAGTTCATAACGGTGAACAGTTTGTTCTATTCATTTTGTTGCTCTTCAAATTTGTTGTGTTTTTTTCACCATTATTGCACAGCTTGCACTGAGTATTGTTTTCTTTTACATCAAATGTGAAATTTATCCACATACCAGAATTTATCCATACACCTAAAGTCAGCTGTGCCACAGACTTGGCTTGAGCAGTATTTAATTTTCCATACCCTCGTTACTGTCCAGGGATTACTCAGCAATATACAGTATTTTGACTATGTTTTCCATTACTCTCCGATTTTTTCCGCTTCTATCACATCCATCTTATGGATGGTCAGTTTCAAATTTGTCTTTTTGTGTCATTTTGATTTCGCTTTTATTTTTTATAAAAACTGTAATATTCTATCATTACCTTTGAATATGGTTACCATTCTTTATCAGCCAGTTATTTTAAACCTCATGCTGGTATGTTTATTAGTGGTGTAATGGTTTTGAAACCATGATACAAATATTCACAATTGTGTCATGGTTCTGGAAGGCATAACCACAATATCCAACCACAACTCTAATCTGCAGCCGCAGGTACAACCTGTTCAGCTGTCATTATGTTACTAATTCTGCTAAACTCATTTTCATTTCACAATTAACACCTTAACACATGTAAATCACAATTTTATTACTCTATTTAAATTTAAGCCAAGCTGTATATTTTGTAAATTGTACCCATTTTATCTGTTTTGTTATCTTCCAGCTGCATGTGTCACTTGAATATTTTGGTCCAATCATGATCAACTGATCATGTCCGCAGTAAGAGCTCGGCTAGTTTCATTAGCTAAAGAGGGATATAAGGATTATATTTATTAAATGGTTACGAAGTCACTCATTCGTTTATGCAGTCATTTTCTTTATTGTTCGTTAGTACTTTAAACAAAAGGCTCCTCATTTGTAGTACAAGGTATGGTTTTGTCAAAGGTGCTGTCACTTGCTGGTCCTGTCGGAAATTTCTGAGAGTCCATTTACTGAGCCTCAGGAAAAAAGGCAGTACAGCCCTCTGATCAAACAGTGAGTCAATGTATAAAGAAGGCCTCTGCTATGCCTGGTTCTGTTGGTCAGAGTGACATTAATGGTGGGGTGGTGCATCATAAGTGCCAGTTTACATACTGCTCTTGTGTGTCAGCGGACAGGTCTAACATGGGGACATCAGCATGGTGTGGTTCAGTGGTCTGGTAGTGGCAAGGTTGTGAGCGAGAGCTGGATAGCATGTGGCTCTGTGGGTCAGGATCTGAGCCTGTAAATGGAAGCCTGCTTTCAAGTCCTATGGTTGGCAGAGTAGCCGCAATAACATTAGAAAAAGCACAGCTCAGGTGTTTGGACGCTTTTAGCCACCAGCCTCTCTGTCTTCCGTCCCAGGGACTTTCATTCAGGCAGTAACTTTCAGCCCCCGCTGTCCCGTCGGAGGAGCAAGGACAGCCTCCCCTGCTCTGACAGTGATTCCCGGCCCCCGACTCGCAGCAGCAGTGCAAACTCTGTGCATCCATTTCTGGGTACGTGATCGGCATGTGAGCAGCTCCCGCATGGTTAATGCCGACTCTCTCTCATGTAGTTTGGTTTAAATAGAACCCTCTGTTCTACAGTGCATGCTGTAAGACTTTGAACAGGTGAGGGGAATAGGAATGTGACTTCAAAAAATCCAATATAATAAAACAAATAAATCAGGCACAGGAAAAGAAACAATGTGGACACTGGGCTTACAGATGTGGCAGCAAGGCTTAGGTGTGTCGAGGGTTAAGAGGAAAAAAGAAGTAAGTCTCTTATATTATTTGGAACTGTCCTCAGGTGAATTACTGCCTGACTACTGCCCACCCCGGGACACCTGCTGTGTTCCCCTCATACATGTACTATTCATGGGTCATAGTCATTTTTCAGCAATAAGCTTTGCAGTTCTCACATACTATGTGTAACCTGGTCATACACACTTAGTGCAAAGAGGAGTTCATCACTTTAAATCAAGGCCTTTAGTAAAACTTGTGCTTCTGAATTTGGCTTCACTAACTGCATTATGCTACTGGTGTGTACAAAGTAGTTTAATGTCTGCCTACTTTATAATGAACAGCATCAGTCAGATTTCCTGGTCTTACTGCGATTATTTCGAATGGTTCTAAACTTACTCTCTAAAGTGCCCGTCTAGGTCCTTCTGTCTTCCAATGGTTGAATATTTCTGCAGAGAATGAAACAAAATACGTCGGGGTCTGGGGTGCAGTGCATGGTGTATAAACGTGCTTCAGCTCTGTCATATCTGCCTGTAATATAAATGTGCTCTCGCTGTAAATGTACAACTTGGTAAAATATACACTCAATGGTCAGTCTATTAGGTTATGCTAATGTTAACAGCCTGCTCTTACAAACAGTGAATCATGGCTGCAGCTGAATACATTCAGCACACAGCCAGGGTAATTTTGCTTATTGTTTGGTAGAACATCAGGACAGGTAAGATGCGTGTTCTAAGTAATTTTGAATGTGGTTGATGATTGTTGGTGCCAGATGTGGCAGAAACAGCCACCTTCCTGGGATTTTCATACACTGCAGTCTATACAGTTTCTGGGGACCAAAAAAAAAGCATCGAGTTAGGTCGGAGGAGAATAGGCATACTAGTTAACCTTAACAGGAAGGTGAGAAATAATAGTTCAGTACAATAGAGGAATGCAGACTATGGAATGTTCAGCTAGTTTATCTTTAAAATAACTCTAGTCAAACGGGTTCTACCAGTTATTAATTAGGTGTACCTGATAAAATGGTCACTGGGTGCAAATTAAAGGGACAGAAGAAGGGACTATATGGCAAAATATATCATTTGATTTATACAATTAAGGCAATAGTTATTAGCCCCCTATGAGATATGGGACATTTTCATTACATTTACGTACAATTTTAACAATTTTTTAAACATTACAAAGTAGAACATTCATCAAAAAACCTCAACCTGGGCCATTTTTAATTTAATAAACAAAATCTATATTGCTGGATAACAACTTTATTGAAAATAAATAAATCATTTGCCCCATGTGAATTTGTCAGTCATCTCAAAAGCATTGCAGTAAAATTAGATGTTCTGGTGTCAAACCACACCGGAATACTATATGACTTGATTGGCTCTACCAATTAGCACCACACTCTAATAAATGGACTGAAATAAGCAGGACTAGGGGCACTTAAAGGCAGGATCGAGAGGCATCCATTTTATTCAAAAAGAGTTGGATGCTCATCTTACAGGGGATGACTATGAGGCCGTTTAGAGTAAAATAATCAGAGATGCCAACAAGGACCCCGGATCATGGCAAAGGCCTTTGTCATCAAACTGGCCTCTTCTGTACTTATGACTAAAATCTCAAAAAGCAATTGTCGTGAGGACTTTTAGCTGTGGGAAGCTTTGAGGTCATCGGGGAAGGAAAACCCCATTGTTCACGCAGGGGCAAATCAAAGCTAGTTTGCCTAGGAACATTTGAAATATGGGGATGAATTCTGTCCTTTTGGTCTGATGAGACAAAACTGGAGTCATTTGGGCACATGGGTACAGCTTTTGTTTGGTGAAGGAAGGGACAGGCCTTCAACCGAAACACAGTTCCCACAGTTAAACATGGAGGTGGGAGCATAATGCTGTGGGGTTGTTTTGCTGCTTCAAGCACAGAGAACCTTGGTTAATTACAGGCATATTGAAGACAGTTGAATACATTGACATTTTAAAAGATCATTTTAAAAACTTGTCGCCGCTCTGGCTTTTGGTCATCGCTCAGCGAGGTAATAATCCAAAGCAACCATCACAATTGCTGTACAACTTTTTGAGGAACACCACAATCAAGGTAAAGGAGAGGTTGTCTCAAATTTTTTTTGAAAAAAATTAAGGATTTTGTTAAATTTTACTAATAATTGTTTTGTTAATAGTAGTTGTAAAATATCAAATTTAAGTAAACTAAATCATTAAAAACTCCTAAGTGCTTATATGGGAGCTATGGTTTTCAGTCTGATGTCATTCAGTACACTGCACATTCTTCCCATTCCGCACAGTCATGGACTCAGAGAGCGAGCGCTCCTCTCAGGAGTCGGGAATGAGCCGGCACTTTGAAGCCCCTCCCCCACTGGCAGGACGGGGGTACACTGGCAGCTTCAGCAGGTAGGTATCTCCTTCAGTGTGAGCTACTTCCAGGCTTATTCTCCAGTTCTGTTTTGTCATTCTTGGCAGGGATAGATTAATGCATAGGTTACTGCTGCGTTCCATTTAAACTGAGAGTTGAAATGTCTGTGTTCCTAGTCAGAAATTTAAAATGGAATGTCCCCGATTTCAGTATTCTGACTCGGAAAGTTGAAGGAACCTCTCTAGCCCCAACCTCAGAAGTGAAAGCTGCAGTTAAATACTGCTTATTAGCACTTCTGTCTTGTTTGTGTCTCATTACATCGGTCAAAACATTGTATCTCCATTGTATCTCACTGTTTGTGGAAGCTACTGCGTAATGCAATGTTATCAACTGGAATTGCTAACAACAAACCTGGTTAGGTCTGGTTTTGCTGAGCAGCTTACGGACTTATTGTACTGGAATGCTGTTACATCAGGTGTGATGTCATTTCCAGAGTTTCGGCCTCCAAGGTAAATGGAAAACTACTTATAGCTCAAGGCTCCAGCAAGATCAGATTGACTGGGAAAATTTCAAAAATTTAACCAATGTCACTATGGTGATGGGCGAGTCTTTCAGTTAAGAAAACAAACCAGTAAAAGAACAGTTTTGCTGAGCACCGGGGCATTTCAGTTGTAAAGTAGTTTGTAATAGCTGAAGTAGCTCATAGTGTCCCTCCGACATGGATAGGGAGGTCACCCTACCTGGCACCCCCTGCTTGGCAAGTTGAAATGCCAGCACCCCCTTGGGGGTCCTGTGAGCCATGCCAGCGTTAATATGCTGTTGCTCGTTTTAGTCTATCTGTAAAATAATTTGAGGCGGGTCCTACCAGGTACTAATTTTGTGTACCTGATTCCCGTTATCATTATTGAGAAGAGGATGAGATCTTCATGCAACCTTCATCGTTAATCTCAACAAGCCTGCTGGTGTATTGTATAAGCTGCCCTTTCTCAAAAAGCTTTATTCGGTTTTCATACTACTTTTTATAATAATGGGTTAGAATGAACTTCTGCTATAGCTTCTGGACCTCCGTGGTGGGTGATGGATGAAGGGATGGATGGATGGATAGGGTTGTGGTTTTTCATTATCCAGAACAATTAAAGGCATAAACTCCATATATGGCATGGAAATTTTGTCTGTGAGACGTGCATCAAAAACGCAAAGTCGAGGCTGAAATGTGCATTACATTAACATATGCACACAACCTTGCATGTGTACCATTGTTTTCAGAACAACTCCATATTTACCTTCTACCTTTGCATTTCTGCGTGGGTTGTGGGGTTTTTAATGTCAAGCATTATCTTTTTAGTGATCAGATTCCTGGATTTGCTAGCCGGCCAAAAATTCCCCGGACCCCCGACAATGATGGAACAAGTCCCCATAGACCCCGACCTTTGACCCCAGCCTCAGCCCCCGCACCTACATTCTCATCATCGGGCCCACAGCAGGCCAGCAGACCCAGTTCTGCTGGTTCTCTGGGCAGGAGCAACAGACAGAGTGAGTACTTATGCCCTTTGTCCTTGCATTTGAGGAATGGCCACCATACCAATGTTCTGTAATGAGCCGAGTTATTGCCATTTTTACACAACAGCAAAAAATCTCAAAATCTGCATTTTACATGCCAATGTCATAAAGAAATACTATTGAAAGCAGGTTTATTTTATAGCTCTGGTTAATCCAGAGTTACAAAATAGCCTTATTGGTGGTAAGCAAGATGACCATTAATCAACAAATGAACATTTTCCACTTTGTCACACTAAAGTTAAATTCTGCATCATGGTGTGTTGTGTAAATGTTGGTGGACCAGGCCTTTGGATGACTGAATGAGATTTATCCACACTACATAGTATTATGGTTTAACCTCAGAAGAGCCAAGTTCTAACGACCACACGTGGCTTGTTGCTATAACCCAAAGAGCTTTATTTAGAGTATTGTGCAAAAGTCATAAGCAGTCAAAATGTGCTATGTGATATGTCTAAGTGGTCTTTGGGTTGGTAGAAGATTATTATGTTATGTCAGTCAATGTTAGTCAAGTCAGGCCATTTCAAAACTGTTCTCACTCCAGTATTTTCAGCAACCATGCAATACACCCATGTATCTTTTGACTGGACCGCTAGCGCACTTTGTTTGGCTAATCAATACCTCTTTGAGTTATTAAACTAATTTACTTAATTGATAAAATGAGCAGGTGGCGATAAATATGTAGAATGGCTGGGCTGCTCCTGAGGAGAGGTTAGTGTGTACTTATTATGCAGGTAAAAGCTTTCCACATTTTCTTTGACAGCCTGAGACTTTTACACAGTACTGTACATGTCTTTAATATTTATTGCTGGAGCCAGAAGGAAGTTTATAATGCACAACAAGCTGGGCCAAATCACTGCACTCTGGTTCTTTGCTTGTGTGGAGTACAATGCAGTAACATACATGAATGATACATGAAAGAGCTGCATATGCCTATGATGCAATTGACACAGATTACCTGTGGGCTGAATCATTTTTTTTGCCACTAAGAATTGAGATTGTGACATGATTCTTGAGCAATATGTTTTGAGTTTTGTTGTTGTTGTTGTTATCATTATTATTATTGTTATTATTTTGCATTGCGTATTGTCTTTAAGATGAAATTAACAGTATGCTAACACATATAACGTGCCACAAAGGTTAATATACCAAAATCGACGTCTGATATTTTAAAATTCTTAAGTACAGTATTCAAAGTTAGTAGCACTAGAGGTACTACTGAAATAATGGAGATGACTGCATTGGACGATCAGCCTTTTTCCACACAGAGGGTGAGGGATTTAGGCTCAGTCTCCACTTTTAAGATACCTAAAAATACTGTCCCGTAAAGTTTATAATTTATTATTAAATCTGGCCAGCAGATCAATCGTTCATTTTCTACAGAATAAAAAAAGAAATTCCGCTATTCTGTGCCGGTAAGCTCTGCAATTTTCGCCACGTTTTATGAATAAAAAGAAAATATGTGACTTGGTTTTCTTTATTGTGCTGTGCTGTCTGTGAAATGCTTAGTTTTAACTACAGATTAAATGTTACTCAAATAAATTCACCAAGGAAAATACTAATTAAGTAAACAGTACCTGTATTTAAAAGTATCAACAGTGAAAGATACTACACATTCCAATCTATTAATCCATTTAAGACACATTTTAATACACCATTGTAAGATTACTATTTTACAAAAAACTACCTAGTCACAGTAATAATATTTTGACCACTGTAGGATGACTAAACAGATACCTTTGAGATTATTGGAGGCATTAACAGATCCCAATTGTCATAAATCACTATATAGCAGCCCCAGTTGGTGCAGCTCTCATTGAACGTACTGCATTCAGTCATTTATTTATTTAGTACACACATATTAGTAATGACTCGGAAATACTTACTCAGGAGATGTGACTTTCCATTCAGGGCTATGGAGACTCATTGCAGACATTATGTTCTGTAGGCAGGCATATTGAGTTTATGAACAATGTTAGTTGTTCTATATTATAGATATTAGTTTAAACTAAATTTAGTATTAAAGCAGCAGATCTAAAATCTTCAGTGGGCCTTTTCTTGAGAAAAAAATTCACTGAATGAAATGTCTCTCTTCAAAAATGACAAAGGGGAAGTGAAATGACTAGAGGTATAAAACAAATGCAAACCACAAGGAAGTTAATCCTGCCAGTTTGCCCAAGCAGAAACCATCTGAGCCATTACTCACAAGCAGACTGTTTCAATCTTTCACAAAAGTGTTTAGGCTAACTTGTTAAAAGTATCTGCTCAATTTACAAGCAATATAACAGACCACATAATTAGCTAAGATCACTAAAATGCTACACCCTCTGATAACAGAATCTTACATTACCCAGCATGTAAATATAAAGGCATGCAGGTAGAATGCCTACAAATGATAGCGCTCACGTGGCCATGGAGATTGGTGGTAAATTAGGTGTCCTTTGTCACACAGTGCTGGGTGATTCCGCCATTCTTGCTTCCACACAGTCTGCTGATGTGTTGATGAGAGGTCATAGCAATGTTTCCTCTTCATCTGTTTGATTTTATAGCATAGATCATAAAGAACTATAGACTTATGTTGCAAAGTGTATGTATGGCAGACATAAATACTTGTGAAGAGTAGCTTGACATGCTAATCATTTTAATCTCAACAGGAGGAATGTTGAAGTCTGGGTTTTTAGCACCAGCAATGTGCAGGATCCATTTGAATAGGGGCAGCGTTTGGCTCAGCGGGTTGAGCTTCTGTGCTTGTGATCGGAAGGTTGCCAGTTTAAGCGCTTGGCAGAATAGACACATGCTGATGGGCCCTTGAGTGAGGCCCTTAACCCCAGCTCCATAGGGGCCGCTGCAGGTGGGCGCTCTTCACTGAGTGAGGCCCTTAACCCCAGCTCCATAGGGGCCGCTGCAGGTGGGCGCTCTTCATTGAGTGAGGCCCTTAACCCCAGCTCCATAGGAGCTGCTGCAGGTGGGCGCTCTTCACTGCCAAGCTTGCTCTCACCTACATATGTGTCTGTGTGTTTTGGAGAATAAGATGAGGTAGACAAAGACCGTATTTCCTCATGGGGATAGTGTCATTATTATTATTATTATTATTATTATTTAGGGCTGCAATGATTCGAGTAACTCGATTACAAAAAATCCACGATGTAAAATTCTTACACTACTATGTACTGCTGTAGAGCGGAAGCAATGCAAGGTAAGCGCGAGCATTTCACTCACATCTGCAGCTAAAAATAGACCTGCAATAGAAATGTATTTATGGGCATATGTGTGAATTAAAAAGTATAACAAGATTCAGCCCAAGCAGCCCCTATTTTTCCTTAACAAAAGCACTGATAACGCAGTGAAAATGATGCTGTCGTAGTTTAATTGACATGGAGCTGGAGCCTGTCTATACACTAACAGCAAAGAGCAAAGAGACGGTTCCATTACAGAGATGAACTCAGGTGGAGTGAAGGAAAACAGCAGCAGTGCTTTTAATCGCCAATGAACCTTTACTGGTAAAGAGATGCTGAGTCACACCAGCTGATCAACAAGCTGAAAGGTGAAGAAAAGACATGTTTTCAGCAGCTCTCATCCAGCGCCGTTTGTCTTCCACATCAGCAAGGCTACAGTAAAGCTATACAAGTTCAAATAGAAGCTGATCGTATGCAGATAAACTGTTAGCTTAGTTTGACACTATTTAAATTTGGCAACTTGCAGCAGGCTGACAGCAGCCATCATACACAGTGATGCCTGCAGCATGCAGGGGTGAGTCTAAAGGGGAGCATAGGGTGTAGTCACCTAGATCTATTTCAAGGCTTTAGTAATATTATTTTGCAGATTTAAATTTATATGAATAATACTACATAATTATAATATAAATATAAAAATAATCAATAGCTGCAGCCCTATTATTATTATTATTATTATTGCTTTTCTCTCTTGTTCAGACACACAGTATCAAAAAAGTTGTTTTGTCTGGTCTAATAATGGTCAGTTGAACTATTATTAATCCCACCATCTTTTCTAGCTCTTACCAGATCAATAGTCATTACTCTATTTCTAACATTTCCAATAACAAAATTGAACTTTACACATTCTGTATCTAAATTTATAGCAAAGCAATTTTTTTCAAAGGTAGCACATTGTTTACATGAAATCCCTGTGGCCACACACAACTGCACTTCACAGAAAAAAATCTTCAGCATTGTCCACAAGACAACAGATGCACATACACACTTTTTTTATTTATGGCATCTAATATTTCAAGATAAAATTAAATTTTATTCTTTTGTGACATTTGTGATGCCTACATATATCATACTTATGTCAGGGAAATTATAATTGCATGCATAAATACTTAGCCTTTTAGCACAAACCATTACAACTTAATGATAACTTTACACAGATTGTTACGTTTTATTTCACTTGTTCCAATTATAGACATATTATTCAGCATATCAGACAAAACAACAAACCTGTTTGGTAAAATATTTACAAATGTTGAGTATCGGTAGTTATGATTAAAAGTTGAAATGCCACGGTAATAAGAATACGGTAATAAGAACATGGTAATAAGAATACGGTAATAAGAACATGGTAATAAGAATACGGTAATAAGAATACAACACGAGACACGATACAGCAACAAATAATAATGCATTACAGACTGAACCTTTTGCCCCTGAATAGAAAAGCATTAGCCTCAGTATATCTTAGTACTGAAAAACCTTTTTTAACACATCCATTTGTACCGTATTAGCACAGTATTAAAATGCATGTTATCTCTAGTTTTTAAACAAGTATTTTAATGCCAGTTTATGGAACTCCAGTTTTTTAACATGTTTTTTTTATTTGTTTGGCATTTTATGCTAATGCTTTGTAGGAAAGTGTCATGGTGGAGACATACATAGGGGAAAAAATGTCATGTTGTGACGTATTTTCTCTCATTTTATGTCCCAACGGCCTTTCATACTCATAGCCTGCACTGATCGGAAAGTATAGTCAAGATACTGGAGAGATACAGGATTATATGAATATCGATTGGGGGAAAAAACACAGTTCTCAAAAATCCTGTGACTTTTCCATAACTTGTGTGATATTTTTTATTTTACATAACTTTTCCAAGTCTGTAAAATGTGATTTTCCTAATTCCATGTTTTTTCCAGGATTTTCATGAGCATATTAACCCTGTTTTGTTGTTATTATTGTTGTTATTATTACAGCTCTAAGGAATCTAGTTATGTTTGGTGATTTATTCCTGTACTACTTACTCTGTATCCATCATTCATGCATATTTGGCTCCCATCTTGTCATTCTTTTGGTTTTTGTCATTAATGCCTGTTAATTGGAATGCACCAAGGCCTGCAAGGAGTCTACGTTAACCTGAAATAGGTTGCACCAGTTCAATCTTAGCCTACGATGAACGTAAATTGCCCCAATGCCCCTATGTTCAAGTTTCTTTACTACTAAAGATAATCGTTTGCACCACACAAATAGTTTCAATGTAGCACTAAGTATAACACAAATTTTGCACTACCTTAACATTAGGTGTAAGGTCCGTCGTAACAAAAGAATTGGTGAAAATGGCACAGGTGTAACTAACCAAAAAAAAGTATAACGTAATATAATAGTATAACATTATCAGATATACTTTAATCATTTGCTATCTTTTCCACCAATTTAAGATAAAACAAGGTCTACAGCTTAATATGTCTACATTAGTCTAGTCAGCTAACGCTGGTTGGAAAGTATGTTGCACTCCTGTTATTTTTTTCTGGTGAACCCTGTTTGTATTTCTTGAGCTCAAGCATCTCATGTAGCAGAACGAATGTCAAGCGCCGACAGTAAATGTCCGTGAAACTGACAAATTTGATATATCGAAATATACTAGTGGTACAACTTGAGTTGCCACCACCATCCCGTACAATATGGGACCTGTTAAGTTCCAGTATGGCATCGTCCCATATTACAAGGGACGGGTGGCTACCCTAGGCATAACACACTAGCTGATCCATACAAACAACCCCCCCCCCCCCCAAACACATGTGAACCACAAATTAAATGTACAATTTAATCGTGATTATTGCCACTGTCACTTTTAAATCTTAAAATTATTTCTCACAACAATAGAGAATCCCCCACTTGTATGTAAGGCACAGGGAGAATTTTAGATGTTATGTGAGAATGCAGTAACAAGAAACTGCACAAATGAAATGGCATGGTAGTGGTAACCATGGCATTTTTAATGGAATCCACTTCCTTCTCATGACGCATGCTGTTCATGTGACTAATTGCTGCATTTGTTGTTCTGAGATATCTTGTTTTGTGATCTTGAAAAAACAACTTTGGGTATGCTGAGATCACAAGAAAAGTAAGTTGTGATCTTTGTATAAGACAGAAAAAGACAATGATGTATGTCCTCTATGGACTTCCATTGGATGCAGAGTTACAGTTTAAAGATACAGGCAAAGTAGTTTGTATGTTCATGTAAACGGGTGTGTTAAAAGTTCCTTGCTTTGAGTTTTCCTTCAGTTCTTTGAGTAATAAATGGAAAACAAAGTTATATTTGTCTTTCTTTTGCTGATCTGAAAAATAATTTAATCTGTGACCCAAATACCGTGATATAAGCCGAACCGTGAGTTTTGTGATCTGTTGCTCCCTTAAACTGATGCAATCCACTGCCGTGCTCTTTGTATGCCTGTAACCTGATCCTTTGCCATTGAGTCTACAGCCGACCTATTAAAATGACAGCCTGTGTGCCACACGGGGCCCAGAGGCAGCCTCATAGTGGCCTGTCCCATGGTCCCGCCACAAAATACAGGTGCGCCGATCCCACTTTTTTGTTGCCAATACGAGCCCGACATCCAATATCAGAGCTCTTTTTTTAAACTAGCAAAAAAAAAATTTTAATTGTATGCCAAAAAAGCTTTGTTATAGTTAGGGTACTGGAGACGTACATAATTTACTGTTCCATCTTGTTTGTACATCTTATTTTAAGCATTTATGAGGCATTTGCAGTTGAATTTGAATATTTTCCTAGCAAGTATTCTCAAGTAGTAGAAGTGCTCAAAATGCCCCACAATTTTCCCCCCACTGGCAAGTGTCATTTACTCTTAACAGCATAAAACAGCCCAAGCTGGCGACTCGCTAATCAGCCGTTGCTTTTTTAATATTACTCACGTTGTACTTTGTTTAGTGCAATTATCCACTAAACACTACTTCCACCTCTCAAAACTTTGTCTTTACAAAGATTGCAAATCGCTGTGCAATAGTTGTCAAAATAGTAAAATACGTCACCCTCTTATGAGACTATAACATCTGCAGTGACCTAAAGATCACAAATTATATGATTGTTCTGTACAATTTTCTTATGGTATCACTTGGTTTGTTATTTATATGTTTATTTATTATTTATAGGCTTTTATATATGTAACAAGTAAAATTTCCCAGTATTGGATGAATAGTCTTTGTCCTGATTTGTCCTTTGTCCCTATTAAGTAAGTGGTATTTATATAAAAGGTTAAGCGACGCAGATTGATATAATTTTTGTTTTTTCTTGCATGACACAAAGCATTACTTCCTTTTCTTATGGCACAGCCTACAAAATGCCCTTCTCTGAGTTTTATTGGTGTTATGAAATGGGTATACAGTACCCTCAGTGAACTATTATGACCTTGTCCAAATGCATCTGAACCTGACTTTATATCATGACCCATGGACTCAATTGATAATTTCCAGTGTGTGATTTATGTTTCTCTAAAGTGACTTGTCTCTTTGTCTGTTGTCTTGGGGAAATCTAATAAAACCAGAATGCTTACTAATTTTACTTCCCTGTCGGAGGAGTTGTACTTTGCCCCCATAATAGTCTCCCATATCTCTGCTGACTTGGTCCATATTTAATTGGCTGAAGAGGTTGGGTAGATGACAAAGGGGCATTTTTCCAATAATTTTTAACACGTTTTTAACACATCAATATAAAATGCAACTGCCTACTAAATCCTATTGAAACTGCTGCCTACTTCAAATGTTGTACTGTCACCTTTTACTTGCTCAATGTACTGTTTTAGTCATATATATTTACTACATGTATTGTCAGTGCAGTGTTTCCCCCAGGTTTACAGATTTTTTGGGGGGGGGGGGGGAGCAGACAGACACCAACAGGATTCATCGTGTTCATTCATTCTTTTAATGACAGCAGTCAATATAACAAACTAAACATCAGAACATTTCTTCTTGTGACAATTATCCACAAAGTGTGCAGCTTTTGACACTGCAGTGTATCTTTCTTGGCTTCTGGAAGAACCTTTGATATGAAGTCTCTTGATATGGGAAGTTAGATACATCTAACCCATTTATTGAGATCCACATGGAGGCTGCAAGATGGTCTTCTTAAACACATTAACTGTTAGGCTTTAAAGGTGATAGCCGATAGCTTAAAATAGTGATAGTTTAAAGCAGAAAATCTCATTGTGAAACATATTTATTATCCTGTCCATGCTTAAGATGTCCCTCTCACAGTTTACACTGCCGACTGGGTAGTTGACGCAGCATATTTTCTGACGCACGCTCTCTGTCTGCTGGCAGGAGTGCACTCACCTGTGTGCAATGAAATTACTCCACCATGCGCAATACAGAGAGCAGACGAGGATTGTAAATGTGCGACCGCGTGAAGACAAAAATGACACGCTGTTGTGTAAATATGATAAATAACATAAGGCTATTTAGTTTGTTTAGTAAAAGGACAATACATAGACCTGTTCTATAGGAAAGGTAACCTTAGATGAGTTCTGTTGTGATCTGGCGCTATGTAGAAAATAAAATTAAATAAAATTAACTTGACCTTCGAGGGGGGGTGTGAGGTGCCCCCCTAAAATAATGGTAGGGGAAACAAAGCAGTTAAGCTCCTCTGTTGCACAGTGGTAAGTGGATGTTTATCCACTCACCACTGTCCAACAGAGGAGCTTAACTGCTTTGTCTTTACCTAGGTGACTTTCCATCATTTTACATATAAAACCTGATTTTAACCATGGTTCTTTTTCAGGTCATCAGTTGTTCAGGAAGTGAAGGTGGACCTTTCAGCATGAGTGTCCATCCGTTCTCACCAGAAGATGCTTCCTGTGACTCAGTCCAATAAGAGGGTCTTCAACATCAAGATAATGAATCTTTTGGCTCCAGCACAAGAACATTAAAAACACATTCACATGAGGTCCAAGAGCATGCAGTCAAAACCAATCATGAAACAAGTGCCTTTTATATTTTGCCTGAATAACCTGCTTGCATGTTTCAGAATTTTCCTTCATTCACTGACCACACCACCATTGTTTTGTATGACATTAGCTTTGATTTTACTGACCTCATTTTAAGGTGAATAATCAGTAAATGTCTTTATTATAATAATGTTGTGTGGAGTGCTCGACTTTGATGGCATTTTAAAGACCTGCTAATTGCACATTTTTGATCCATCCAAATGTTTTCTGAAATCTCTCTTGTCTGAAGTCAGTATTTTGGGTTCAGCTTGATGCTTGAATTCCAGTTTGTGATGCCCATATGATTGTCAGCTCACCTCTCTCCTCGCTGCTGCCTGCTGGAGGGAAGCATGCCCTGAAAAGATTCTTGCATATATTCTCTCTCTGTTTGTTTCTTCCATTCTAACACTGTTTAAAAATTAAGTGAAGTACTCCGATATCCAGTCTCCCTTTTACCAGTATTTTTTTTATTTTAGTTTGCATGTTCTCCCAGTGTCATCGTGGGGTTTCCTCTGGCTCAACCAGTTTCCCCCCACAGTCCAAAAACATGCTGAGGTGACTTGGACTGTGATGGCTTGATGTCCCATCCTGGTTCGCTCCCTGCCTTGTGCCCATAGCTTCTGGGACAGGCTCCTGGCCCCAGCAACCCTGCATAGGACAAGTGTGTGTGTGTGCGTGCATGCGTGTACATTTGATATTAATATATTGACGAGCCTCTGCAAAGGGTGGATATAGCCATATCAGACAAATTAAGTCTTGCTATCTTTTGCAGCCTGACTTGTTTTCAGCTTAATTCAATGGCTTTATCTGATTCCACACAGTTCTTATAGGCCTTATGTTCACCTATGTCATCCAATATTTAATCTTCATTTTGGTTTAGCTATGCTTTATACTAGTGATAACAAAATAAGAACGATGTAATTTATTTCTATGACCTTGGCATTTGCATATTGTTTTTTCAATTGTTCATTTCCAGAAACCACATTTCTACATGTAATTTGTATTATACTCTAACTTTGATTTTACAGTATGGGAAGGTTATACTTTGGTATTATAAGTTGACATAGCATTACCATAATTACTAGACCTCGGTATTGGTGTGTGTGTCTGTCACTTGTGTTGCATTTTATTTCTGATGTATTGAATAATTATTTTTGTACATAAAAGTGATAAATTTGTGATGTGAAAAGGTGTGCCTTCTACATAGTACTTCCATATTTATTCTTGTTTCGTTTTTTGAGAAATTAAGCAGCATTTTATTTCACCCAATTTGAAAATGATTCAATAATAATAATAGTGGTAACTAGAAAGTGAACATGAACTAACTTCATGTTGGCTGAAAAAGCCAGCTATGTAAATTTAAATTAATATGAATGAAATCTAATTGCCTGTTGGAGGGTTCTTCCACCTTCCCGAATCTTTAGCTGCAGTCAGCCATTGACTCACTGTGCAAAGTTTGTGGAGCCAGCCATCAAAAGTGTGGCAATGGTGGCAGCTGTAATTTTCCCATTAAACTGTGAATTTTGATTGGCTGTTGGAAGTTTGATGGAAGCGTTTAGAAAATTGGGGGTGGAAAAGAAAAATAAAGAACAATATGTTGGCTTTTTGTATGCCAAACTAAGTGAATTCTCTTTTCATATGGCATTTAATAAATTTGAAATTAGATTTTTATATATATTTGAAGTTTTATATATACACTGAACAAAAATATAAACGCAACCCTCTTGTTTTTGCTACCATTTTTCATGAGCTGAACTCAAACATCGGAGAATGTTTCTACATACACAAAAGACCCATTTCTCTCAAATATCATTCACAAATCTGTCTAAATCTGTGTTAGTGAGCACTTCTCCTTTGCCAAGACAATCCATCCCACCTCACAGGTGTGGCATGTCAAGGTGCTGATTAGACAGCATCAATATTACACAGGTGTGCCTTAGACTGCCCACAATAAAAGGCCACTCTGAAATGTGCATTGTGATCAAACAACACAATGCCACAGATGTCGCAACCTTTGAAGGAGCGTGCAATTGGCATGCTGACTGCAGGAATATCTACCAGAGCTGTCTGGTGAGGCAAAGGAGAAGTGCTCACTAACAGATTTCAACAGATTCGTGAACAATATTTAAGAGAAATGGGTATTTTGTGTATGTAGAAACATTTTCCGATGTTTGAGTTCAGCTCATGAAAAATGGTAGCAAAAACAAGAGGGTTGCGTTTATATTTTTGTTCAGTGTATATATATAAAACTTCCTGTTTGCGGTCGCACCTCTTGGACTTCACACTATGTAAGTGAAGAGCAAATGATAAGATATTAAAAGCAGATAAGGACAGGCGAGTCTGCATGATAGCTGGAGGTAAGTATTGTGACAGCAAGTCCCCAGCATGTTCATCATTCAAACTTCCCAAGTGCTAATAGCAGCCAGCTAACGTTAAATGGCAGGATATGTAGGACATACTTTGTTCCCATAACCCCTTTAACATGTACGTGCAGCAGTATCTGTCAGTATTACTGTTACCATTCTAGGTGGCCGCCAGCTGTCCATTAAAATCAGCTGCTTTTCTGAAGGCATGGGGGCACGAATCGCAGAACAATATGTGGAAATGGGCACCAGGGTCACTGACAGAGACTGGCTGAGTCACATGAGCCAGGTGGGCAGAGCCACTGCTGTGGTGTGCTGTGTTATGACGCACAGGATGCAGGTTAGTGGTGGCGTCAATACAAACAGGATGGAGAGGAAGAGCGGATGGAAAGAATGTCACAGTGTCCCTCTGAAAACGTGCTCACACACTCAAAAGTAGTGCCTTAGTGGAATAGTTTTCCGCTATTCTTGCCAATAGTGCCTTTTATTGAGTGCAGAACTCTAATCCTTTTTTGTGCATCTGTAAAAAGAACAAAACATTTTGCAGATAAATGTAGATTTTAAGGAGTTATTTAGAAATGATTTCTCATAAATGAATTGTGAGAGTAACCCTGGTGAAGTGATCCAGTATCCTCTGTCATTCACATCCCTGCCACTAAGGCTTTTATGGTACTCAGCACTGATAAATGACTGATGCTGAGGCAGGAAAGAGAGCTTTCCGTTCTTTATCTGTCTGTCATGCCACTACTCAGACTGCACATGGTCAAAACTGCAATTCATTCCCTGCTCCCCCACTTTATGCTAAATGACTTTCTGACAGCTTAAAGCCACAGTTACAAGTACTAAGCGAATGCATAAAGAATATCATTACTGAGTTATGAAGGTATTAGTAATGCATACTCACTTTCATAATAAATGAATATCCATTAATATGTTTTTAAAATTCATAGATTTCATAAAGTGATTCACAGGTACTTTTAAACAAATTTGAGCATGATAAAATTAGAAATGTTGATTCATTGTTCATTTTAAAGGTGGGGGTAATTTCATTGCTATTCCTGTATTTGACCAGATAGGTTTTTAACACCTGTGGTCATATTGATTTGGCTACTTTATTTTAAAGGTAAAAGTCCTTTTTATGTTAAGCATATAAATATAATATTGCACTTTCTGTATTTGATATTCTTTATCAGTTGGGCTGTCCCTGTATTACTTAAGACATAGCATTCATGAATATTAGTGAAACCAGTGCCATAGGTGTCCCAGGGAAAGGACACTATGTTCCTGAATGTACTTACTGTGACATGTCAATTCATTGAATTGGCCAGTTCCTTTTCAAAGATCCCTACCCTGTTTTCACTGAATGCTTTCCTCTATCTGTCTCTCCTTATAAAGGTATGACAGTCAACAAATAATCCATATGAATTTAAAGCACAGGCTGTAGTTTTGATTTCTGTAGATCAGTGTTTTCCCACCAGGTAAATAATTACTACATAAGTACATACAAATAAAAAAATAACACAGCTAGAGCTTAATAACTTTGGAAACATTCCCAAACAGCAAAAAGTTTACAGTATTTAAGTCAGAGAAACAATGAAATACCTTTTTACAAAGGGTGTGTAATCTATCTATGTTTGCTAGACATGGTCATTTGGCAGACATTCCGGTTCTCCCTGTGAAACTTGCACGGCGGAGAACTTTCAGTAGACATTGACAATCTCTATAATTCACTGCTCTGAGGTACTTCAGCATGTAAATTACAGTGGGTTGAAATAGTATTCAACCCCCTCTGGAAAGCTGCCGTATTTCCATGTTACACCATTACAACCTATAAAAATCACAAATGCAGAGTATCACAGTGAACTTTTATTTCTCTGCACCTGTTTTGCTACTTAGAGCTTGGTGAACTAAACAAATGCAAATTGAGTCATGTTTTGAAAAATGCTGTTGAAAAAGTAAATTACCCCTTCACATGACACACAGTCAGTAACCTGGTTGCAGCACCCTTTGCAGAAATAACCGCTTGCAATAACTTTGGATGGCCATCTACAAGCTTAGCACATCGAGGCAATTTTCCCCATTTTTCCTTGCAGAACTGCTCCAACTGGGCCAAGTTTGAAGGCTTTTGTTTGTGAACTGCAATTTTGAGATCACACCACAAATTTTCAGTCAGATTCAGATCTGAACTCAGGCTAGGCCACTGCAAAACAGCAATGGCCTAGCAGAATCCGTGGATTCCTTTAAATCAAGGCTAGATAAGATTTTAACAACTCTTAGTTATTAAGTTCTTCCCAAGCGAGCTTGATGGGCCGAATGGCCTCCTCTTGTTTGTATAGTTCTTATGTTCTTAAAACCTGGATCTTGCTTTTGTCAAACCATGCTTTGGTTACTTTTGCACATTGTTTCGGGTCATTGTCCCACTAACAGTCGTAGCCTTGACATTTTCTTTGTTATTTTAACAGTATAGCCTGACCTAAACTGGTTCACGTTTTCTTCCACTTCGCTGTGATGGCCTTCACAGTGGACTCACTGAGGCTAAGGAGCTTGGAAATCTTCTTTGCACCACTGTCATCTTTAAACTTCTTAATCACAGGTCTAACCAAGGCATTAGACAGTTCCCTTGTCTTCATTTTTGTCCGTTTTTGAGGTTTCACCAAATATGCCACTTATACTGATTTCTCAGTTGCATGTCCCTCAGAACTGGCTTAAATAATCACTTATGGAGCAATCAACAAACCAGAGGATAAATTGATTGCTACGCATGTTTTCATGTACCTTATTGCATTGTTAACAATAATACAGTCTCCAAGCCATTAGGAGCAGATTTCACTTATACGCATATGTTCTTTATTTTTGTTGCATAATTAGATTTTCAGGATTTTTTGTGACAATTTATTGTCCCAGAGCCCATCATTTGTATGTAACAGTATAAAACTAAAGGTGCATTTTCAAAGAAAAATATTACGAGAAATTTAAAATTTCTCTAGGGCAGAGGTCACTAACAGGCGGAAACTGTCCTATACGGACCCGGACCGTTAGCCAAAACATTAAGTTATTTAAAACCGGACGCTTCTGTTTTAACCGGCGCAGCTTTTGTAGTCTTTCGGTAGTGGTTTAGCAGTAGAACCGCCGTTTTCCATGCCAATGAACGTTAAACTCCTTTAACCGCCAAGCTATAGACATAGTTCGGCTCATGCAGCCCTTTGTCTGCGCTAATGTGCCATTAGTGTTAATAGCTGCAGCGAAGCTAAAAACCCGCAACCAAAAAGCCGTAATGTTCCTAACAGTGACTGGTCTGTTCTGAAATCATGCAGCTGGAAAGTTTTTAAATACAGTATGTATTATATAACATGTTGGATAAATAGAGGCAGTTTATTGTTGATTTCATGTTCGTTGAAGTTTCTGCTTTTTAATATATGTGTAAAATAATGTTATCTGTTATATAAATAAACTCAGGTGAAACAAAAAATGTACGTTTTCATGGCTGCCAAATCTCAAGCATCTGGCATAACACTCGCGATTTCAGACTCAGGCTGGAAATCTTACGGCAAATCTATATTATTCCATTATAATAGGCCTACCTAAAATTAGCTACAACAAAGGTGCATTTACACGGGTAAATACAAAAGCAGACTATTTACAAGGTAAGAACTGTTACATGTGTGTGCAGACATCTCGAATTGACCATCTCACTCCAGCCAGCTGGCCGAAGTTATGTGTCACGTGACAATAAATATTGTCAAAACGTTTTTGAATTGTACTGAATTAATTTGCTTTGACGGTCAGGTACTGATTAAATGCAATGTTGATGCAACTAATAGGCTACTTAAATATATACCACACTAAATAGTTAGACATTATGATCTTTCAGACCTTTGTTTCAAGAAATTTTCTCTAACTGGACCTCTTTAAATTTTAGTTGAATACCATTGCTCTAGGGGGTCAAATAGTTTTTTAGCCCACTGTATCTCCTAGTGTCATTTGCGCAATCTCTTCTTGAAAGAAGTTACTCGTTTGAATTATGAAAATCAAATTCAGGTAAAGAAATGCTGCTTGGTAGGTCCTGAAGAACCCAAGCGAGACCACATATATCATAGGACAACCCTGACTGATGTGTCTCATACTGTATATGCTGGATTGCATGTCCAATAACCACCACCACCCCCCCCCCCATCCCAAAAAAAGGAAACAAGACTGAAATGTTGAATTAGGGCCACTATTTGGGTAATGTACAGGAAGTGGGATCACACTGTAGGGATCGCACAGTTGGCAGGGTCTGAGTAGAGTGGGGTCAGTGAGGCCCGTACAGCTGCCTTCAGGCCTCACACATAGGATGGGCCACATTAGCATCCAGGCACAGATATCAAGGGAAATGGGGAGAAAACAACAGCAGGCTCATAGACAGGATGCACATGGCGGGAAAAGAATAGAGGGAGAAATTCAGGAAATGGACTGAGTGTAAAAGGAAGAAGGATTTTTTTTTCAAACCTATAAGCTTGTTTCAACATTTTTCCTCTTTGTAAAATACAGTATTGTATTTGTTTTTTAAAGTTTTGAATTGTCAGTCTGTTGTGCTAAAATACGACCAAAAGCAGACAGTTAGAAAATAATCATTCTAATGACTTCTGGTAGTATACGTACTTTTTAGGTATTGACAACTCAGAGATAAAATATAGAAAAACTTAGAGATACTACTATGATAAAGCCAATATTCATATTGAATATTTGGATGAGAAGTATAGCTGTCAGTGACCAAGCTCAGTTCTGCATACATTTGGTGCTTTTGAAAACATGGTGAGAACATGAGTGAAAGTGATTCTCAGGAAGAATAACAGTCATTCCAGCATTTACCAAAGCCAAGTAGCAGACCTCTGCATACTCTAAATGAAGACATTCTGCTTTAACTGAACTGAAGTTGAACTGCTTGGATGGAAAGCAAAGCGATCCCTGCTATCCGGTAGCATCATGCCATTGGGTTATTTTTCAGCTCAAGGGGTTGGGAAAGTTGCGGCCAATCAAATGAAACGGATGGAACTGGATACAGGCCAATCCTCAAGTCTGATTCATTCAAAGAGAGATCTGCATTTAGGGTAGAATTCCAAGCCCCAAAAACAATGGCACTGTACAGTATGTCTGTGTGATCAGTCCAACATCTGATACATACACCTACCCTTTTTCTATCCACTTATCCTGGTGAGGGGTACAGAACGCAAGGTTGTGGTACAACCTGGACAGGATGTGCACTTAAGTCTCATTTTAAAATGAAAAATTATGATATGAACTGAAAATTGCTGCCCAGTGAGCCTCAGTGACTTTTAAAACTGCATATAAGAATAAAAATGGAGGACACTTTTCCTAATGGTAAGATATGCAAGTCACTTCAAACTAAGCAAGTAAGTAAAATTTATTTGCATAGCACTTTTCAAAGACAGAATCACCAAGAGGGGAGTTTGTGAACAGCCACGTATGCAGGGGCCTGACCATGCAGTGACAGAAAGTAAGAATGAGAATTTTAATCTGAATCCCATATGCAGCAGGGAGCCAGTGAAGAGCAGAATGCAAGTCAGGTAATGCAAGACCATCTATTTGACATAACAGCATTCTAAACTGACTTAAGATGATCAATGGCAGACTTACTAAGCAAGGAGAATAGTTCATTACAATAATCCAGACAAGATGACATAAAGGCATGTATAAGTATCTCTTTCTGCATTACAAACTACAGATTTATCAATTTACTGATATTTCTTAAGTGCAAAAACCAAGATTTGGTCAGCTGCTTAACATAGGTGTCAACCGACAAGGACTAATCAAACATAACCCATGTTATGCAGGTTAGGGTGCACAGCAGAAGTAAGAGCCCCAAGGCTTTCATTGATCACAGGAGCAACATTTTTGGAGCAACTATTAAAACTTTCGTCTTATCACCGATTATTAGCTGAAATAATTTTCTCCCGGGTTAAGACAATCCAAAAGCCTTGATAGCCTACACTGTAAAAAATAATACCCTATATCTACTCGATAAAATTGTGGCAACAGATTACAAGCAATATTATTAATTAAATTCAACAACAGTTAAGAATTGAGTT
>JABFEB020000033.1:10376836-10401643 GCA_019775895.2 Stomatorhinus ivindoensis | reverse complement strand
AATTAATTTTGTTAAATGTAGTTTACTCATTAAATTTCATTAAATCTACAATCCCACAGAATGACTTTTTACAGTGTATGAACCTAAGTTTGAATGAGAAGTAAAGCTGAATATCATCAGCAAATAAATGACATGCAATATTATGATCTGCCGTAATGGCAACAAATATAAATTTGACACGGAGATACCAATAGAGACAAACTTCTTTCAGTGAAATAGGATGTACACCAATCTAATCCTGTGCCTTGATATGCCGAACCAGTCACGTAATCTCATAATCAGGATGTGGTTGTCGACTATGGCAAATGCAGAGATATTGTTAAGTAGTATTAAAACAGAACAACCACCGCATCATGTTACGATCCGGGGTTGACGAGCAGGTAAGCAGGCACGGGAGCCAGGGATGAGGGCAGGAAACGGGGTTTATTACGGACAGACACGGGACAAGACAGCAATTCCAAGTAACGTTAATGACCGACCTGGGGAGACTTGATTTACACGCGGACTAAATGCGAAAGACAAGCAGGAACTGATAGACAACAGGTGATCACAATCAGGAAGGCTGACGGACGGACACATTCGAGGACATTAAAATGTAATTTGCAATGAAACACTAAATGACTGTAAATAAAATAAAAATGTTCATAGTCATTTAAGGTTATTAGCGTATTGTTAAAATATACTGCGTAATCGTTTACGCTACAACAAGTACTCGATGTTCTTCGGAAAACGGTTAAGTTACCTGCAATGTTAATAACAGTCAGTAAATTAAGTAAAACATTTACGCTTCTCTACTGGAAATCGTTTTCCTGTAATTAGCGCAGCAAGTGGCTCACTGACTCGCTGAATGCATGCTATGGGCCGGAAGGGGAGTGATCATCAGTCGGCTCCCGGTAGTTAAGTCGCGTGCCCCACGCCCTTATAACCGCGGCATGGGGAGACTCCGGCTGAGACAGTGCTTCGCTTCATCCAACAATCCGAGGTGCGCGTATCTTCAAGGTAGACCAACAAGGTTGAATGGAAAGGCGTGAAAAGAAAACGAAGCGAAAACTCTTAACTTAATCGGATTAATTTAAAAAAATGTAAGTATTGTGCCCTGTATTGAAATGGGAGTCCTAGTATGATCTCAATCTTAATGTTTGATGTATATTTAAATAAGGACCATCGGGGATATTTTGGATTTTCAGGCTCTTCTGGTAAAATGTCACATTCCTAATGGATTAATTGGTTATTAATCGATCTCTTCTGATCAAAGTGACAATGACATTTTAACATTAATTAATATACTGGTACTTATAATTAATACTCCTGCCCAAATATATGGGGGGCAAATAAACGTAAGCAGAATTAGCCGGTGTCATCTGTGTTATAGCCTACGACAATGCTCATTAAAAGTAGCACGATTATGAAAAGATCACTCTCCTGATTTGACTGACGCTTGCCAGTAAAATGAATTCTTGAGTTTACAGTGAAGTTTTCTGATATGTTTTTTGTTGTCCTTGTTTTACCTTTTATAAAACTTCCAAGTGAGGTGTGTGTTTTCCCTATAGCAAACTAAGTTGGAAACTCGTCCGTTATTAAAATTCAATTCATGCTCTGGGTACTTTCAAGGTCATTTTGCGATATATCTGTACAATGTGTATTGATCTGTGATAAAACGTTGGTCTAGTTATTCACAGTCATAATTAAGATGCGATAAACAAATTACATAACCTGGCATTTCTGGCTTAAGTGTCGTTTTCCCGTAATCATTACGGGAAATATACCTGATACATTCCAATATTTCGAATACCCTTTAAACTAACAAATTCGGTATGTACCCTGCAGTGAACGGGAACCCGCTGGTATTGGAGTAACCCTGTTATAGAACATAAGATTCACAACAGCCATTTCACCGCGCAACTAGAAAATAGACCCCGAATTAGTTAGCAATGCAAGTGTTTAAAGTCTGACACGTTAACGTATTTAATGGTATGTGTGTGTGTGTGGGTTTTTCCCTTAATTGGAATTTGGCAAAAATCCGGAAGAATGAGTCGGCGCACTCAAGGTGTTTATTTTGGTTAATTTTACGTGCGAATAGTGACTGAGGTGGAAATTACTAGGTAAATGCATAAAACTCGAGATTTTACACAAGAAAAATCTCTACCTCAAGCTTTGAGAACACCTAGTATAACATTGCTTAATTTTTATGATCATTTGTATTCACAGATCTGTTTATGCCAACCGCGGTTAAGTTAGCCTCATTCGATATTACGTTTTCTAGCATTAATAACTTCTCACGGAATCGTTGTCTGTACTTGACAACACGATTCTGTCATTAAAAACGGCCCACCTTACTTCCGTGAAGAGTTATTAAAGCTGGAAAACTGAATATCTAATATGAGGCTAACTTAACCGCGGTTTTGTGCCAAATATTTTTAAGACCGTTACAACAATAAGAGGATGAAACAGTCTTGTTTGCCTTTTTAAAACATTCTCAATTTTGTACATGTTCACCTTGACATACATTCCATTTATAGTACCAAATTACATTGTAATAATCTTATCAACTGTGCCTTCAGTTTAAATCTACACTTCTGGCATAACTTCCAACTTTGACTTTAAAAGTTTATGAGCCTTTTTTTGTCTTGAGTTTTTTTGAAATCCTTTTTCTCATTTGGGTTGCTTTATAGTATTGTGTATATTCTCATACTGGGCCTCACTTCTGTTAGTACATAATCTGCAATTGATACCAGAGGAAACAATGTTTCTCTTATTCAGTGTAGCGTCAAAGGATGGAGCCTTAACCCAGGTAGCACAGGACACCATGGATGGCAAGAACTATTAGTCAACATACTATGGTCTGTTTAGAGATCATCAAAAGTGAAGGATTGTGGGAGGAAATGCCTGCCTACATGAGGAACGCGCACACACACACACAGTTAGGGATGGAACTAATCGGGCATCGCAGAAGTGTTGGCCTGCGCATTTACCATTGTACCACTGTGCATTTTTTTTCTTGTAAAATGTCTTAATACACTACATGTGTGGATATAAAGCAATACTCCAGCAACTTTGCTTTCTCATTTGTCTACAGGAGAGACAAGTGGAGGATGTGCAAGAGAGTGGGCCTCTTATTCTTGCTGGCAGTAGTGGCCCTAACGATATTCCAGGGGAGCCGCAGTAGCACGTCCTTTCACAAGCGCCAGCAAACCCGGCAGCAGTTTGGGCCTAATAGAAGCTCTCAAAAAAGGTCTCTCCATTTTGTACCGGAGATGTTATGGAATTGGGGTGGAGTAAATTCAGTGGTTGCTACTGCGGAGTCGAGTGTGCCTGGGAGAGATGGAACGAGAACCTGGGACATCACCATTAACAACTGCAGCGCTAATTACAATCTTTCAAACTTTCAGTGGTTTTTGGAGTTGGAAAATAACTTTCAGCAGTTCCTGCTCTACAGACACTGTAGGCATTTCCCCATGATTATCAACCAGCCCGAAAAATGTGAAGGCGAGATCTACCTGCTAATTGTGGTTAAATCCATTATAACGCAGCATGATCGCAGGGAGGTCATCCGGAAAACTTGGGGGAGAGAGCAAGAAATTGACGGCAAGAAAATTAAGGTAGTCTTTCTTCTGGGGACTTCATCCAATGAGGCAGAAAAAGCCAATCATCAGAAACTGCTGGAATACGAAAATTATATCTATGGGGACATACTCCAGTGGGATTTCATGGATAGCTTTTTCAACCTCACCCTGAAAGAAATCCACTTTCTTAAGTGGTTTTCCATGTACTGCACAAAGGTGCAGTACATTTTCAAAGGGGATGATGATGTGTTTGTTGGTGTGAGGAATGTTTTGGAGTTTCTGGGAAGCACGGACATCAAAAACCTCTTTGTAGGAGATGTTATTTTTAAGGCCAGGCCCATTAGAAAGAAAGAGAATAAATATTACGTCCCCGTGGCATTGTATGACAAGACTCTCTACCCGGCATATGCTGGAGGGGGTGGGTTCTTGATGGATGGCCCACTGGCCCGGAAACTGTATGGTGCCTGTGAAACTTTGGACCTCTTCCCCATTGATGATGTCTTTCTGGGCATGTGTCTGCAAGTGCTGCAAGTCGCACCCATAAAGCATAATGCCTTCAAAACCTTTGGGCTTATGACGAACAAGAAAAGCAAACTTAATAGAGAACCATGCTTCTTCAAAGACCTGATGGTGGTGCACAAGTTGCTTCCCCAGGATCTCCTCCAGATGTGGGAAATGGTTAATTCTCACCGTATCTGCTCACAGAATGTAAATCTCTCATAATGTGGGGTACACCTTGGGGTGAGGGAACAGAATGACTTTCTGTTTAAGAAGCGAAATCAGAATATGGATGGTAATATTTCCATAACTTTTTGGAATCAGTAAATCTGGTTGTTGAACTAATTCACTGGATGTCTTCTCCATTTTTGATTTGTCAATCTTTTGTGCCCAATTAAATTGATGCATATAGTAATTGTTTTTACACTTTGTTTAAGAATGTAGATGTTGAAGTGTATAAACTTGGATTTGCTTTGAAGCTGAATTGATCCTGGGATGAAATGTAAAGGCTTTACCTTTTATATAGTTAATTGTACATTAAGGGTCATGGCATCATCCAGGAGACTGAGGTACCATCTAATCACTGAGTATCAGTTACTCCTCAGTAATACACAACCAGCTTGTTTCTAAGTAACAGACTTGTTTAATATCAGCATTCCTTAAAACTAGATTTCTTTCCTAACGAAAACAACATGTGTTTAAAACTGCTGTGAAATGAGATCAGGTAACTAAGCAAGTGTTTTTTTTTTTTTAAGTGCCTCTACCTCATTAATTTAATTAAAAAAAAAACTTTTATTACAGTTTTTTGTGCATTATGTAGGCCTAATGATTTTTGCTGCTGGAAATTGATTTTGAATCAAACCTGATAGTCAAATGACTCTTCATATAGATAACTCAACTCATCTAGGAGTTTCTGTCTCAGCTCTGATTTCTCCACACTGGTATACAAAAGCTGCCAAACTATCTGGGATGAGTTGTGTATTTATTTGGGATGTTACTTAAAATTTTTACGCTGAAATTATGCACAAGGGGGTAAAAAGGTTTACACTAAATATAAAATGAACTGTGAATTGAAAAAATTGCTGTTGGTACATGTATGAATCTCCTAATTTGACAAAATTGGAGAAAGATTTAATATATGCAAATAGGATGTGAAAACTAATACAAATTGTGCAGGGTGGTTGTGAATGCTGCTACGTAATGCAAAAAAATTAATTTTGTAAATAAAAATGACATTCAGTGTTGTGTACTGAGGCTGAAATATTTATCTGTTTCTTGAGATACTAAAATACGTATGTGGAACATGTCAATCATGATTGATGGGTCCTCATCATTTGCAACATCCCCCACCCCAGTAAGGAAAAGTCAGATTATTTTCTTCATAAAGACAGCTCTAACTTTTTTTCATAAAGCATGTTTTGTATCCATTAGGTCACTGAGTAATGAAATATCAGCTGGGCTCTGTTTGGAATTTTCTTACTTCTGAACTTTTTATTGGGCAAATAAGGTTTTTTTTTTTTTTTTTTTTTTTGTATTACAAAGAGAATTTGAATTTCTTACATTTGCTTTAATTTTCGATTGCTTTAATGTCTATTTCAAATATTTCTAATGCCTTAACTGTTTAAATCTCTAATGATTTTTCATCAACAGAAACCTGCCATTAGTAATTGTTAAAACAAACTTTACTTGGAAATGGGTTTACAGTTTTTTTTTTTTCAATGGAAAAGATATATTCTGAAATACTGATATCACTTTCTCAAAACTCTTCACACAGTTGCCATAGCATCAGTTATCATGTGGAGTAAATTATTAGAAAATGCATTCAATGAATAAATTCTTCAAAATTCATAAGACCATAAGAATGGATCCTTTTTTCACTCAAAATCCACCACCATGAAAACTTTACATTTTTAGAGGCCTTTTTGCACATTGTTTGCAGGAGTGTTCTCTCTTGTCATACAATATTTGTGGAATATTGTGCGTATTATACTTTATGTAATGCTGTCTGTTGTCAGCGTTTTGTAGACCATTCTTTTGTGATATATTTTTCTTCCGGAAAGAAATTAAGTGCTGATGTTTTGGTGGTATGAGTTTATTTTGTTTTGGTGTCTGCAGTGCATTTTGAAGGAGAAATGAACTGTTTGGTTAAGTTGTGCTTAGTATTGTAGATTGTGTGTTTAGAATATTGCCCGATGTTTGTTAGCAATTTAAATTTATATTTTATTTTTCTATATATAATGCATTTTTAAAACGGTAAACCAGGGTGAAACTCTTATGTTTGGATATTTGGGAATGGCATATAATGAACAGAATATACAGCACCGGTCTGATAAATTTGACTGGATGCAGAATTTAAAGAAGATATGGGATTTGTTCCTATAGGGCAGGGAACCAATTAGTACTCATTTTAGAACATTGGGGAAGATGGTGGTGCAGGAGGTAGCAGTATCGTTTGGCAACTGTAGGGTTGCAGGTTTGAGCCCTGGTTCCTCCTGACCCCATCAAAGTGTCCTTGAGCAAGACACTGAACCCCCAATTGCTCCCGGTATGCAGGTTGGTACCTTGCATGGCAGCCTCCGCTACCGGTGTGTGTGTGTGAATTGGTGAATGAGAGGCATTATTGTAAAGCGCTTTGGAAGAAAGCGCTATATAAATGCAGTCCATTTACCACTATTTACCATTTCCCAAGACAGCCACGCATTCAGTGCAGTATTTATCTTAACAACACAGTGTTTGATTGGTTTAAACATTCTAAAAATAAAAGCACAATGGACGTGCTAAATTCACAAATGCACTCCTGAGGAGAAGCTGCCAAAAGCCAGAGCCCTGCACACACGACAATGTGAGGAAGAGCCCTGTTTGAAGTGGCCCATGGGAGAGCTCTGCACAAACAGGCCGCGGAGCAGCAGTTTGCCGTTGTTAACTGGCCGGCTGTTTGCCTTGCGCCTGCTCAGCGGTGGAGGACCATACACTGTGACCTCACAGCACACCTCCTTAGACATACTCTTACTCCCTTTTGGAGCCCCCCCACCCCATCCCTGCAGGAACTACCCCCTCTCCCAGAGCACTATTACTTAATCTCTATCTACCCCCTTCTGGCTTAGTGTAGTGGTTAATTACTGGCAGGGCCATTGGAGGGGTATGGAGACCCTGGCTGATTCAGGGGGTCCAGCACTTTATTGGGACGCCAAAATGTCCCGTTTCCCACCTGCGTGCTGGGCGACATCTATTGTTGACACCTTTTCAGGAGGCACAAATATATCTCACAGGTAAGACTGGTAATGTACAAAAGGCACTGTAATGGAAAGTAGGCTTAGGGTTAGTAGCAGGTACCTGCTGAGCACAATGTGTCCAGCTGTGAAAAGAGGAAGGTGCAGAGAACCAGCAAGCAAGAACGGAACCTAGGAAATATAAACTAAAACATAAAACGAAAAAATCTGGAAATGCCTTAGGAACAGAGAAACAGAACTGAAGCTAACTGTAACCACTGGAAACAACACCTGCTACCCAAAACAGCAAAACCAATGCAACACTGCCCACAAGCTAGAAACAAACTTAGCACACAGAACAGCACACACACACACATATATATATATATATTATAGTGTTGGGGAAGTGTTACGCAATTAAATTACACAAAAAATGTAATTGTAATCTGTTACATTTAGTTGAGAAAAAAGTGTAATTAAATTACAGTTAGTTATTACAATTTTAGTTACACCATAAGATGCAAAACCTTGCTAATATCTTTAATAACAGTATTTCTATTGCTTTTCATGTTTTTCTTATGCAAATATCCTCCTTTGCTATTTCCCTTCACAGCCGAAACTTTGAAACTATTTGATGTTTCTGATTGGATATCCTGTCTATTTATTTATTTATTACTTGCATTTATTTTCGCAAGTACTTAAAATGTTTGTATCATAATGTAATCCTGAAGCATCACAGAGGGGTCAAATCACTCGTAGTTTATCTTGTTTTGGCTCCCAAAAAGATTATATTATGAACACACATTAGAATTGAATAACTGAAGGCTAGGTTTAACAGTTTTTTTGACATTTTAGGTATATTTTATGTAACATTAATGTTATGACTTGTTACACTGAGGGAATCTGGGTTTTCACTGAGCATGAAGCGAGGATCTATTCTTACCTGTTTTAGGATGGGTTACTTTGATTAATCAAAGATATGATGTTTTCCCTCTAATAAAGGTACTGAAATGGTAAACATACTGTGTTTATTTGTTAGCAAATAATACTGAGTGAGTAAAATGTGTGCAAAAATACCTCCATGTTGCATGATTTACAGCAGGCATGTCACCGCAGTGATTCAGTGTGTTGCCAACCAGTCCTGTTCATTGCCATCCTCCAGAAATGTATACTAAACACCACAATGTCTTCATATTGGTAAATCTCAACTCTCCCTCTTGTTTGTGAGTCAGGAACTCCAGAAGACAATACGAAGAGAGCTAAGGATCTTGTATGGCAAAAAGAAAGATCCACTTGGCCTAAAGAGATTGTGCTGATAAGATGACAAACAACCCTTCTCTGTACCTCAGTTTTAAGCAATTAAAAAGTCATCTAGAATGACTTGTACAAGAAACAAACCCTTGAGCAGAACGACAACCTTTCTATGCCCTAGGAACCTGACAGAGGCATGAAAAAAGCAGAGGCTCGGTCAGTGTCTGACACAGCAATGGGACCCGATCCCTAAATGAGCACATTCAGAACGTCAGCCAGCCCTGTCAGCACTCCCAGCCCTAGCCAACGTCTCCTCGAAAGCTGCTCCAGCTAAGCCGTTCCACTAAACAAAGACAGAGGTTCAGGGGCTTCTATCCAGCTGACAGAGCAGCTATGAAACTACCCGACGTGGCATTTGGAGCAAGAGTCTGCCCACAGAAACAGGTCCTTCATGTTAGCTGTGACTACAGAACAACAAGCCTATCTATGCAAAGCTCCATGGATAGTAGGCTGGCCTGGTGACTCAGTGGACAGCATTGTTGTCTAACAGCTCCAGGAAAGGCTGTTTAAATGCCACTTCCTTTTTACTCCTTGTGTCAGGCAAGTTTTCTCCTGCAGTTCAATGACAGTTCGGCAAATTGCATTCTCTAATTCATTACAGAGTATATTTCCAGAGTGTACCTAGCAAAGTACCCTAAGTTGTCTGGGATATGTTCCAGGAGAGCTTGACCAGAATAAGTGGTTATAAGATGAATCAATGGAAGACACTGTACCTTCTTCAAGGAGCAGAATATTAATCCTAGTACAAACATCAAAATAGTAATTATTGGCAAAATACTGAAATGTTTCAATGACATATAGTTATTGTTGTACTCAGATGAGGTGTAGAACTTAGGGCTCAGAGATTACATATTGAAAATAAAAAGAAATTCCTGAGACCTGCCATTTTAGTTTCTGACCCAGCCCATACTGAAGTGTAGAACTACACCAGACTAGGCAAGAGGTGAAGCACTGTTAAACAAATGTTTGTTGCATGCAGAGATTAGTAATAATTTGAGAAAATTACAACTTTGAGCTGTTGCCATCCAGAAAGGTAATAGCAGACTTAAGCCGGCAAAAAACTGTAATTATTGCAGTTTTTCTATTGCTTTGGTAGGTAGCTAGAAAACTTTATTAATCCCTCAGGAAGGTTCCTCTGGGAAAGTCAGTTTCTAGTAGAACCATAGCACCATACAGCATACAAACAACATACAGTTACACATACACATACATCACAGTTACAGATAATAGTATAGGGAGAAGTAACAAATGGTGAGGGGATGATGGTACAGTACTAATAAAGTATTACACACTTCATGAAAAATACTTAATATTCTCACAATTATAAGAGCGTTTCTCGAAACAGTTGTTGCATATAGCACAACACTATGGTATAGCTGCAAATGTCTGTAGAAATTCATATCTAAAAAGCAAATAATTCTAACAATAAGTCAGCGCCACCAAAATGAAAAATACAATCAGCATCATTTTAACCATGAGAGGCAAAATGCTGTGATATATTGTTAAAATGTCAGTATAGGCATGCTACTGAGCTCCACAATTCTGAATGATAGTTGGTTCCCACTTTCATTGTCACTGATTGATCATTTTTCTTCAGCAAACTGTTACTTATTCATGTCAAAGACACAAATGTTAACATTGCAGGGCTCTACATTATGCTTTGTAAAGTTCATCGTAAAGCACTTGCATGCATTTTTCAGATTTCAAGACACTGTACAATAGCAAACAAAATGTCACATAGCAAAATTGAAAAACAAAATCATGTACTGTGGGAACCAAACATACAACAATGCTGCGTCACTACAGTTTATGGAGTATATTTTTGCGGTGAACAGTACTTAAGAGGACCACATAAGCATCATCTGAAAACATGCAGTTTGAAGAATTGGTATTTCTAAATTGCACAGTGTGAGACATTTGGGGAAGCATGGCCCATAATGATGATTAAATGATGACGATGATGTCGACCCTGGTGTGGGATTGCTTGTAAAACTGTGTGTGTCATGTGGCATGAAAGACAAATGGCTGTTTTCAGGATTATACTGCCATCTGCTGGACTACAAGTGATAGGATAAATTTATCTTTCATTTTTGTTATTTAGCCATAAACATGTGGGAATTCACTGGTTCAAACCCTTTGTTTCGAACTAGGTTAAACGATGCTTTTACAATATAATTAAAACTAATGGGGAAAATTTTGCCTCCTTAGAACGAAATGCATACCATAGATAGTTAAAACCTGTCACATCTTGCCTTCTCTGATCAGCAAACCTGCACCATTTTAAAATTCCGCCACCAACTAGTCTCTTACTTTGATGGAAGATATTGTGTGTTCCAGTACTGCTTACACTTCTACATGGTCATTCATTGGAAGCTCAGCATAGCTGCATTTATGCCAAGTCAGCTCCTCGACAGCCGTATGTGTGTAATGTGCTATTTGTCTCGTGTCGCTTTGGATGAAAGTGTCCAATTCATGAACTCTGACAGGAGTATTCAAAGCCTTAATTCTATCTTCACTGTGGGTAAAATATAAGGAAATATATTGTTCTGTCATATTCTCCTGTCAGAGTTCATGAATGCATTATGTTCTAATGAGGCGGGGGAAAAATCCTGTTAGTTTTAATTATATTTTAAAACTTTAGTAATACAAATCAAGAGAAATTTTCAATGTTGCCATGTTGCAACTCTTTTCTATAATAAACTAATACTTTGGTACACTTGGCACTCCTACAAACCTAAAATGAGTGTTTATAATTTGATATTCCATTCAATCCCATGTCATTGTGACTGTCAGTGAAAGAGGGCCTGGTTTTGCCCTTTCCATAGAATATAGCCATGGGCAAAAGTTTTGAGAATGATACAAATATGAATTTTGACCAAGCCTTGGTCCTGGGTATGACATTCATCTGCATCCGGCCCTGCAAGTGGTCCCCCAACTTATAGGGAATCAGTTTTTGGGGGTTGATGGCAAGATGGCTCTCCAGCCACCGTAAAACAATTCTCCGTGCGAGTAGCTCTGCCACAGCCACCTGCAGGAAGGCTGCACACACCATGAAGGGGATGGAAAAAAGCCTTTGAGAGCCCCATCCCAGGATGAGCTGAAACCATCAGAGAGCAAATAGGGTCAGGCTTAAAGGGAATCAGGGCTGGTGTGGTGCTGGTCGCTTTCTGCATGACGGCAGTTGGGTCCCAGTTTGAGGCGACCCACCTGGGTAAGTACGTGGAATGTGTTGTCTCTCCGGCAAGATGACCATCTTCCTCTGCTGTCGGGGGGTCTTTGTAAACTCCACATTTCGGTGGCAGCAATCTCTGAAGTACATCGACCGAGGAGTGGCCAAATCTCTGTAGTTGGGTATACCTACTTTTGGTATGGTCAGTCTGATTGCTGCCATACTCGGGGAGTAGCTGTTGCTGTAGCAGAATGGCTACCTACGATGTTGTCCAACCTCAGTCCTTTCAGCGAACCTATCATGAGACTCAGGCTAAGACACCCCTTGGGTGGCTTGACTGTTGTCTTCAGTGTTGTCTTCCTCTCTCAATGAGGGAGACGTTTTACTCACAATTTCGCTCGCTGGCTGAAGAGTGCCCACGAGGTGACACGCCTCTGGTCATGGGTGACTTCCATGCAACCATTGGCACTGACTCACTTATTAGAAGAGGCTGGATTCAGCCCACATAGTACCGGTTATCGTTGGGGTCTGTCACTTGTGGGGTTCCACTCCTGGGTCTGTCATGAACACTGCCAGTAGTTCTGTCTCGATGCAAGTCTGCTGATGACGCTTTGAGACACACCAAGTTCACGAGCAAGAGCTGACTGACTGCCACCGACCAGAAGGCACACCAGGCTCGCCCGTTAAGTGACGTCGTGTGTTCATGGCTGTTTGAATGATGAACTTGGACCGACTTACAATACCAGCTTTTTATACCCACAGAATGTTGAAATTGAAGTCACATTGAAAAGGGTTGTCTTTTGGTATTGACCCCAGTTTAAGGCACACCTGTACACAATGAGACCATTACATGGAAAACAGAAAATGAAGTGTGTCTATCACCCCAATAGAATTGCCTCCATATCCCAAAAATGTCTGAAGTGAAACAAACACTGTATGTATGACATCCACTAAGTCTCTCACAATATCCCTAAGAGGTGGGTGGACAAGCAAAAACCCACAAATTCTGACAAACTCCGGGCATTGATTATACAATGATTTGCCATCAGTCAGGATTTGCCCAGAAGTTGATTGACAGATTGCCAAGGCAAATTGCAAAGGTCTTGAAAAAGAGCAAACACTTCAAATACTGAATCTTTGCATAAACTTAATGCAATTGTCAATAACAGCTTGACACTTAAATGCTTGTAATTATACTTCATACCATAGAACATGACAAAAAAAAATTTAAACTAAATTGACAAGGTGCAACAGCTGAAATACATTTGCTATTGAATTGGCTGTAAGACTAGGGCAAACTCAAGTTAATATGGAGAAACTCAATCAGAACCTCATGCAAACCTCATAACCCAAACTTTTTGGAGACGTAATGAACTTGCAGTCACGCCACATCTTAAAACTGACTTGCTGATGAATGCCCTTTGTAGTAAACGGAAAAACTGTTCCATAAAGAGCTGCCCACCAGGAAGATCACTCCTATCCAACAGCGACTCCTTGTGTCCACAAGCTGTACTGCGTCAAGACCAGCTCTGACAGGGAGAACTCACTCTTCAAACAGGACAAAAGGGAACACAGACTCTAAACGCCCAAGACAGCTGGGCCACTTTAATCTTCCACGCATCACAATATGCTTTGCACATTTAACAGTAAAACTTCTGCATTTACAGTGAAACTAAAAACGTACATAAGGAAACACTTTTTACAAAAGGTAAAATGAAATATTACAAATTGTAGCAGGTACAATTTATCGAAACCAACAGAGCATGTTGATTTGTGAGTTGTCACATTCCATTTTACTTTGAAAAAAGGGAAAGGGGAGGAAAAAAATGACCCCCTCATGAAGAACATGGATGACAGGGATATGAATACTCATCTGTCTTTAGCTATAGGTTAGGAGATAAGGACAGTGGCTAAGATGCCCGTTACATTAATATCAATGCTTTCTGGAATGTCCGAGGCTCCAAAAGCACACTGAGAAATTAAGGAAAAGTCCATCGGGGGGAAAAAGAAAAAAAAAAAATCAGTCATCAAATTTAATCTTCTTCCCTTGGGGCTTTGCACCAAATCCACCACCTCTACCTCCTGTAAAACAGAAGATGCATCAACCTTAGACTGAAAACGCAAACTGAAATAGGCATCAAAGGCAGAAAATCTTTGGTGCCAGATTGACATTCTGCGATGAGGTCGTATTGACACCTTACCTCCAAATCCACCTCTACCGCGGTTGCCTCCTCTTCCTCCACGGAAGCCACCACCACCTCGGCCGAAACCACCACGTCCACCTCTGCCTCCTCCACCGCGGCCACCGAATCCGCCACCGAATCCACCCCCGAATCCACCACCCCTGCCACCCCTGTGCCCAGCATCACCCTTTGGCCTTGCGTAGTCCAGGGTCACTTTGTTGCCATCAATCTCACAGTCCTCCATGGCTTCCTTTGCTGCCTTACAGTCCTGTTCATTGTCAAAGTCGACAAAGCCGAACCTGAGGAAGAAACATCACATTACACACAGGATCAAATCAAGCAACCAATGCAAAATTGGCAGTGAAGATCTGTTTGTGTTTCATAAAAGATGTTGCTAGTGCCATCAAAACAAGCAAGCAACTACCTCTCACACTGGTAATCTACTTCTCGTGCGAATCCATACACCGCCATCATGGAGACGGAGAGGAGCTCATGAGAAGACCTGCAAGTCAACCCACTGGGTGGGAACTGGCAAGTGAAATCCCACATACCCTTTAGATGACCCAGTTTCCCTGTCTGTGACAATTCTGGCTGCAATGGCACCTTCAAAGGAGTCTCTCAGAGTCTGGTCAGTGGTGTCCTCTGAAAGACCTTTGACAAACAGGGTCTTTGTGGGGCCTTAGGACAGAAAGTGAACAATCACAACCAAATCAAACAGACAAACTGGCAGATAAAGCAATGCTCACCTGAGCACAAGACATACCTGAATTTCCTCTGCCACCTTCAGACTTATGCCCACTGTTCTGGCTGTACTCCAGTCGGATTGTCCTGCCCTCTATCTCAGTGTTATTCATTGCCTCCAGGGCTTCCTTTGCATCTTCGGCACTCTCAAACTCCAAAAACGCGAAACTGAAAGAAATACTTTGTTGAAGCCTCTCAAAATATTCATTAAAGAGCAAGCCTCATTAATGCAGGTTTCACAAGATACATGGTCAAACCCAACATCTGCCACCATCCAATGGTTTGTACTCCAGTCTATTTTACAACTAATAAATATATTTACTATTACCATTACTTGTATTTATTACACATCACTGTTCAATAATATTTAACTACATAACCAGACGCCAGTTAACAGAAACCTAATCCACAGACCATAACCATTACCAGCAGTCATCATTTTACTCACCCTTTTGGCCTGCCGTTGTTTTGCGGTACTCTGATCGACACTGCCTTCTCAAACGTGCTCTGCAGTGTATCTTCTGTTACACTGTAAGCCAAGTTATTCACCACAAGAGTCTTGGCTGGGGCAGCTGTGGAGGAAATCAAGTATGAACACACCTCAAAAGTGGCGACAAAACCAATTTCCTACTCAACTTCCTCCTAGAAGCTTGTAGCATGCAAGACATTAATATTCGTATGCCTTGCTATGCTGCTGCTCCGTAGGTCTGAAGATGCTCTGCATACCTGGAGCCTTGCCTCCTTTCTGACTCTTCTGTCCTGTGAAATCGACAATGATACACCGACCCTGGACATCTGCACCCTGGGCCTCTTCCAACATTTTCTCAGCGATGGCTTCAGTTTTAAATTCGATGTAGGCAATTCTGTCATGGGGAAGAACATGTAAGGCTGAGTGAATGAAAACCCTTCAAAACTGTTTCAGCCTGGCAAATGAGAAACCTTGCAATAGTTAAGTTATTTATGGCAAACTCAAAAACATTTTAGGCTAACTCACCCTCTGTTGGAACCATTATTTCCAGGAGGTATCCTGATATCTACAGCCTGGTCAAAGACTTCTTTCAAGTCTTCCTGTGTCGCAGAGAATGGGAGGTTCTTCACAAATAATGTACGTGAATCTCTCTCTGTGGATGGGAGGAGGCAGGAGCCAAATTAGTACCTCAAATAGCACCAGACTCAACCGGAATGCAACTTCACATTTGGCACAGCAGGGGTACCACCGAAGTGTTTTACCTTTCTTGCCTTCTGCAGAATTTTCTTTGCTTCTGGCTCTGTCCAGTTTTAACTCATGGCCCATGAACTTCTTTCCGTTGAGTTGAAGAGCTTTCTGCAGATCCTCTTCAGAAGCAAAATCCACATAGCCAAATTTCCTGGGTGGAAAGTGAAATGCAAACACACAACCAGAGCAGTAAGTTCCAGCATTCTCATCACAGCCTACAAGCATGAGAATGATTACAGAACTGTATCTTCATCCAAGTCGGCCAAGACCCTCACAACAGACACTAAAATCCCCACTAAAAAGAGGCCGATCCTCAGAAAGTATACATTTATGCTACAAGAAGCTACAACATAGTCAAGGACTCACTTGGATGCTCCAAGCCTGACTTGCTGAACATCAAGCTTTTTCTTAGAGAAGAAACTGTTCAGTGCTTCCTTGATTTCATCGAAGTCTTTATCCATGTTCAGATTCCCAACAAAGAGACAGAAGCCTGCCAAAAGAAGTTGCAAGAGGGCTCCCCGTAAAACAATGCACACAACATGAAATACGTTAGGTTAAAAGTGAACACCAGAAGGTTTTGGCACTAGTGTTCAGATTTTGTGGCCACCCCACCTTCACCCTCCGATTTGGCTTTCTTGGCAGGAGGAGTGTCCTTTTTAGACTCAGCCTTTCTCTTTGCTGGGGTCACCACAGGCTCTAAACATAAAAGGCATCTTTAGTCTTCCCTCCAGAGAGACAGCCAATGCATGAGAGAAACAGTCGTTTTGAAACATCTCACCAGCTTCTTCATCGTCCTCTTCATCATCATCATCCTCCTCCTCTTCGTCGTCCTCCTCCTCCTCATCTGACTCTTCCTTGGCCTTGCCCATTCCAGCTTTCTTGGCCTTGCTGGCAGAAGCAGGAGTGGTATCCATCTCTTCTTCAGATCCTACAAAGCAGGAGTGTGCTCGGTTGCCTCACTGTGGTACATTACAGCCACCACAACATAGGCTGTCTTAAGACACATCAGATGCATATAAATCATCAAATATTCAGGATTAAGTCCCTTTCTGATCATCACGGTGCCAAGTACAATCTGGGAATGCTGACTAGACCAATTCAAAGGAGAAAGCTTTACCATCGTCATCTTCATCATCCTCCTCGGACTCCTCCTTGGCAGGAGCGGGTGCTGCCTTGGCCGGGGTGGCCTTTGCAGGGGCCTTGGCTGGAGTAGCTCTCTTAGGTGGAGCCTCTTCCTCAGATTCTTCTGAAATAGAGAACATACAATCAAATTTGCAGTAATTCAAGAGTGAGATGGCCAAGAATGTACACGATGAGAAAATTTATTTAATCAATGCCAATACCATCTTCATCTTCATCGTCTTCATCGTCATCAGAGTCCTCCTTGGCAGGGACTAGGGCTGCTTTGGCCGGGGTGGCCTTTGCAGGGGCCTTGGCAGGAGTAGCTCTCTTAGGTGGAGCTTCTTCCTCAGATTCTTCAGAAACCAAGGCAACACAATCAACCAAAGAGTTGTGGCAGACTGAGAACTAACATAACCAAAAGAATCTAACCCATGGAAATAAGTTATTCAAGTTAATACCATCATCGTCGTCGTCATCATCTTCATCAGATTCTTCTGCTTTAGGTGGAGCTGCTCTTTTTGGTGGAGCCGTCTTTGCCGGGGTGGCTTTGCCTTTCTTGGGTGGAGGAGGGGGCTCTTCCTCAGATTCATCCTCTGCGATACAACAAGTGTCACTTACCAAAATGCACACGAGTCACAAAGCAAAACAGATTGCGGTCAACTATCACAAACCAGAGTCATCCTCTTCGCTCTCTTCTTTTTTGGCCACTTTTCCATTTTTAGTCCCTTTAGCTGGAGTTTTCTTGGAAACAATTTTTGGTGGTGGAGTCTGAGAAAAGAAAAACCATAATTGTCTCTACCATAATGTTCATACCCATTGGTAAAAAAAAAAACCATCCCTACTGTGATAAACAAATTACAGTTAAAACAACTACACAGGAATTAAGTTCCTTACCTCCTCTTCTTCACTAACATCTTCACTTTCCTCCTCCTCCTCCACTTTTTTAGGAGGTGGGGGTTTCTTCTTGGGGGGTTTCTGCTTTTTCTCTGTCTGTGGAAGGCAAACGAAATATTCGCTTTAAACATTTGGTTAATCGATAAAATCTACATATTCCCAAAATCTCGCACGAGAAATGCGCCAAACCAGCGCCATGTGACCGAACGCGTCCGCGCACGGTGCACGCTTAAGCAGAGACCACGTGTGGCCGTACCTACATACGACGGAAACCCACGTGGTGTACTTACAGTGACTACCCAGTCAAGGCCTACCTGTGTGGGCCTCGTTAAAATGCGTTCCTAGCACCAAAAATCTAGACCATTTCGCTTACATAATGTAACGGGACCAAAAATTTATTTCGGGCGGTTTAATAGTCGACTTGTAGGCCTACAAGCCTCAGAGGACGGAAGTGAAACTTTCGGTCAACTGCGGAGCCAGTCGGGGTCGCTAATCTACTACAAACGTGTCGTTTTCTCAAATAAATCTTACATCAGCAAACACTTCGCAAGTTGTAGCTATACAACGGAAAAAAACAAGCATAGCGCCAAACGAGTCTTCCGCAAACGCACTTACATGGCCATTTTGAAAATGCGATTTTGCTAGCTAGCGCAAAGAGGGAGCTAACATGGCCGAAAAATGGGTCGACTTAAAATGTAGCTAACTACCCAAGGCCGACTTCGGGTAGTGAGCAGTACACCCAACTCTCAAGCCGCTTACATACAATTAACGGAAACGGAAAATAATAAATAAAAAAATCACAAATCACGGCATACAACTTGCCTAGTTAGATAAATGCCAATAAATACCATACGTCGTTTTAAAATAACGAACAAATGCTTACATATAGGAACTTCCTATTTTACGACCTAGCAGCAACACCACAACCTCAGCTGCGTTTTATGTTCAAAATAAGATGAAAGTTAGTACTTACCTTTGCCAGCTTTACCATGGTTATTGAAAAGATACTGAATATGCGTCCACAAAGTAGTATGAAAGGAAGACGCTTAGCAACCTACACGTGGGCCTGACTGCTCCAAGGGGCGCTCTAAGAAGAAAGACTGCTTTGCAGCCACACGATCGTCTTACTTCCCTCGCCTGCGTGTTCAGTGACTCTCCACCTACGCGCATCCTCGGTCCAATCACAGTACGTTAATTTGCATAATACCCCCGCGTTCGCTCTGCATGCATGCAGGGAAAAGGAGGAGCCCGTCGGTTTGCATTGCGTACCTCACTTCGCCCGCACGCCCCTTCTAGCCAATAACACGAGGTCTATTTGCATAAAGGCTACTCGCAGGAAAGGAGCAAATTAGGTTTTTGAATGATACCTTAATATTTGGTAAATTTTTGAATGATACCTTAATATTTGGTAAATTTTTGAATGATAACTTAATATTTGTGCTTTCTGGTGTTAAATGTATTTTTTTCCTAGTTCAGGTTGCGACTTGACTCAAGTTTCGACAGCATGCATTCTGGCAGATTAATACGGCATCTTGTTGATGTTCATGGAGAAAATTGCATTCTTACTGCAATGAAAACTGTAAACTAGTACTTATTAGTAATGATTGACCTATAAAAATGACAGCGAGTAATTAAGAGATTATCGTTGCCCTCTAAACGTTTGTTGAAGTTAAACCTGAAGCTGCGGGTAGTCCCCAGGCATTTGTGCAACCACGTGGTTGGTTATACACGTGCGAAAAGCATGGGCTGACTCCATTTAAAATAATCACGCGTTCGCTGGTTCTTGGTCACGCGGAGTTCTTACGGTAAATTATATGCTGAAACGTTACAGTTCAGATGTCTTTTTTAACTTTTGAAACACCCAGGTTTGTTTTGAAGACGAGTAAGTGTTTTAGTTAAGATAGCACACAAATACTGTTAAGAATGTGTTTTACACACAGACACACACAAGCCCACAGACAGCGCACCCTCCCACTACTGTCAATAGTACTCCTGTTTTTAGAGCGCTTATGTTTTTGAGAAACTGGGCCTATTCGGTAGAGCCTTGAGTTTTTGGAGCTGTGCAAAGAAAGCCGACTTACTACAGATATTCTCTCTTCCTACTCTCAGTTTTCAATTTTCCATATCATGTGTTGCTCGTAGCCTGATAATAGCTAGATTTTAGAAATAGGCCAGGGGAAGCGTTAAGGTCCCTTTTAACCATTAATAGTGTGTATTTTGTATTGGCTTCAAACCAGTGCCAGTTGGTGGTAGTTTATGATATTTAATTGAATCCAAGTGTCAAGAAACCACCCATGCTTCTGTCCATTGTGCAAAGCTGTATGTCTAATGCAGGGCCACTGGGCACTTGGAGCCTCTCAGGCACTATAGCAAAGGGACACCTTGGATAAGATGTGTTTGAAAATTAGAGCCAATATAGGGTTACCTGATATGGAAAGAGATTTTGATATTTGAGGATTTAAAAATCCGATAATGATATATCAGCCTCTCTCTTCTCTCTGTCTCTGTGTCTCTCTCTCTCTCTCTCTCTCTCTCTCTCTCTCTCTCTATATATATATATATATATATATATAAACTAAAACACAACAAAATATACTGAAGTTTTTATAGATAAGAATCAAATGTATTGTGTATGTGACAAACACTGGTGCTGTGGACAGGGGAGATGCAGTGTGCCCTCTGGTGGAAAAACTACATAACAACACACTTGGTTGAAGGATCCGTCTTCCTGTTTCTTTTTAAGTGTCGTTTATTGCCCATTATAAAGGTCAATGCAACTTTATTTGCAATTATCTCATATCAGCCAATAATATCGGCAGGCCGATTAATTGTTCGGCCTATAATAACAAGGCATACATAATGCACCTTTTTTGAAGGTAACATTACTGTAAAGATTCTTAACCTTGTTGGGGATTCAAGTGTAGCTAACTTGCCCAAATTTTATTGTAAATATTAGTTTCCTTGTTCTTTCTCATTTTGTCATATGCTGCTGGGGGAGCTTCGGTGTTGCTAGGTTCACACTTTTGTTTAACACAAGATACAATTAAGGATCAGAGAGCAGCATCTGGCAGTGTTGTAGATAAGTCGGGGTTATGGCCATTGCTCAGCAGTGCCATCACTTTGCTAGCTCCAGCATTTGAACCATACAATCATGGCCATAGACCCCTGACTCACAAATGCTCACATAGTCCTGAACGTGCTCCTCCATGAATAGCATAAAAGTATTGGATACCCATAAAGTAATGTACCCATAGCACTTGTTAGGGCTGGGCAATTAATCAAATTTCAATTATGATTTTGGCTTTCAAAGCTAATCAAAACAAAATAAGCGAAATACAGGTATTGTACTGTATTCTGTTTCTCAGTGATGCTTGTTGTTCCTGCTTTGTCTTGTTATAAATCCAGCCACCCCTTTCCAATCCCGTTTATATTTGATTCTCAGTTGAATTATATTTAGAGTTCAAGGAAATCCACTTTTTTTATAAGTTCAACAAATGCAGGATATTTCCAAAGTCAATGAGTGATTATGTTATATAATTTTGATCTTATGATTTTAATGCAGTAGCCCTAACACGTCGTGCCTCATTATGTGCCACTTCAAATTCTTTTTGTATAATGTCATTATAATCTGATCCATGTTAAGCATAGCCTTTGAGCATGACACAAGTGATATTAGGTATTTCAGTAAAACACTGGATTTCTCAGTTGGACAAGTTAACAAATGTTGCAATAAAATATTAAAGTGTAAGTACCAGATAAGCACTCTTGAGACTTCTACGTTTAATTATTCTAGTTCTTTTTTCTAGGCTTTTGGGGAGTTCTTGTTGGGATTGTTTTTAACATGTTTAAGGAAACTGCACTAAATGTATGATTTCATTAATTGCTGCTTGTTTCTCTCCACTTGAAGTTTCCACTTATTTTCTGCAGCAATATATTTCAGCACAGTAGGTGGCAGTGTGCACATATTACCTGTTAATATTATCTAATATTATCTAATCAGTTCATTTTCAGAAGTTATGATGACACTATTGCCTCACACCTTCCTGGGAGAGGCTCAAAGCTCAGCAAATATTACGTAGCATATATTAGTATTTTTGGAGACTGAGCTTCATGGAATTAATGTAAAGAACCAGTTGTTACAGTCTGAGATTGGTCTGGAGTTTCACATTATGTAACAGTTATTGTAATCTTAATTTAAAAGATAGTGATTAATTACTTGGAACATAAGAGATTTCGGTTGATTCCTTTTCCTGTGCTTGGTTGTATGAATATTTTTGTTGAGTTTTATGTATATTTATTCAATAAGAATAGCTGATTGGTTATTATCTTTCTGGAATCAGCTGTAAGACACACGTTTCTGCAGACTGTTAGCTTGTTTTACCACCAGAGAAATAACACAGTCATCCACAGGGCATGCACCAGGATGGGTTTTGAAAAAACATTAGTGGTGCTGTAACAGTTCCTAGGGGGCAGTACAATCGATAATCAGCATCAGCACTTGTGTGTGGCTTTGAGGATAAAACAGGAATTTATTCATTTCAGTGTGCTCTCAGAAAAATGACAACAGAACTAAAACGTAAAATCAATGCATGCTCTATCCATTAACATTATCAAAATTGCGTGTGTTAGATTAACAGGCAAGGGTGGAGATTTTCAGGCAGAGTATGAAAGGCACTTTGTATGAGTTGTTATTCCATGGATACACTCACTCATTTATGGTTCTACTGCTTCACAATCAGATGTCAGCTCTCCCTCTGGGTCTTCATATAGGAGGGTTGCATGTGACGTCACACTGTACCATGCCATCCACCACAAGCATAGGCCATATTGTCATCTGCCATATTGGTGCATAGTCTCCCATGTAGTTTGTGATTCTTCATGTGTACTGTGTGCACTCTTTGCAAAGGGTGTCATGGTCTGGAGTGCTGTTGTCGGCTGCAAAACAGCAGGGTTCGTAATAAAGGTAAAGAATTCTTTTTGATTCCCAAAAATAATAATAAATAGCCATGCAGAGAAGATAGATGAAGATTTACCTAGCGAGTGCTAACACACCTAAACAGCACCAGAGTTTGAGGAGGTCACTTTGTAAATGGTAAGAATAGCACGAAAATTAATAGTCTTTCTGTGTTTATTTCTGTAGAACAGTATTGGACTTCGTTTGCAGGTGAACATTGGCTTAGTCTTTGTTAGCACGCTAATGCTACTGCTTCTCATGATCGTCATGTTAAGTGACAGTGGATGCATTTTGCTTTAAATGTGTACAGGTCACATCCAGTAATAACCGTTTTCTCTTCATATTGTTTATTGTTTGTTTCATTTTGTTTATTTTGCTTTTATGGAATGTTTTATACAACATTATTTTGTGTCACCATATGCAGTGCACTGAACATGTGGTGTGTGAATAAAGCCATACATTTCTTGTCTTGCTTTCGTTCATTTGCTGGGAGTTCTCCATTACCATATGTGACAATGCACCAAGATGGAGGTGTGAGGTGATTGCGCAATACCATTACAACCCTCTAATATGGAAGTGAAGCAAACATAGGCAGCTGCACAGCTGAAAGGAGGTTGAATATGAGGTATTAGAAATTGAAGCTGATGGAAAATAACTTTTAAAATGAGTGGGATAGGAAGGGACTACAACTTTAGGAATGTGATTTAAAATACCTGCAGGCTGAATGGCAATTGGTGACTGTTCATGGCAGGTTCAATATTTATGATATAGACATAAAACTAGATATTGATAACCAATCTTTTTAGTGTGACTCTTAAAGCCTGCCTTATCCATTTCCCTGTCCTATGTAATAACACCCCCCACCAAATGTCATTATGTTACCTCCAAATGATGTGCCTTACCTTGTGCAAGTTGTTCATGACAGTATAGTTTTAAATAGACTGATAATGCCAGAACCTACAAGTTCACTGGCGACTCACTATATGTTATTGAATGAATAGTCTCATTTATGTTACTGATAGAGCGAATGGGCATTGTATTACCATGGGAAAAATGCTAGAGGCCCAGCTCAAGAATTCCTTTAGAGTACTGTACTGAAATTATGGGGGCTGCTACACATTTGGACCAAGCTTACCCAGTGATATGGCAGGGAATGTGCTGTTAAAATTTCCAAATATATAGTATAAGGATACTGAAGGACTAAAGTTTCAGATTTCTTCTGCCATGCTTGTCCAATCCTCCTGTGTGCCACGCCCCCCTCGTGTCTAGTCTTGTTAAATGTAGTCTGATGTATTTAAGTGCTTCGCTGTTCGTCTTCCTTCAGTCCTGTCATTGACGTCGCTACTTGTTTTGCTCCATGTGCCTTGCTGTTTCCTCAATAAATCCCTCGTTTCCCCGACTCCCTGGATTACCACTCCTCTGTCCCCGCTCCGTGACCATTTGCTAAGTAACATAGTGACAGGACTCAACAAAGACTCAGCAGTTCGCCAACATACCTGCTGTGTGATGGTCTTACCGGGGTCCCGAGGGTGATCCTGGAGAACTACACATTCTGCAATCTCAGCAGTGTACTGAAGGGATGCTGACCTGCAACCGAAGTCGGCTCCCATGGCACCTGGTCTCGCAGTGCCAGCTCGCAGGAAGAGAGTGAACATGAGAAACTTACAAACGAGAGGAGGCCATTTGGCCCATCAAACTTGTTTGGGGAGAACTTAATTAATAGCTCTGATTTAAAGGAACCCAGGGTTTTAGCTTCCGCTACACTAGCAGGAAGACTATTCCATACTCTAATTACATGCTGTGTAATCCTGATGATACATCACTCCTATCTCGGCTAGAAGACTGTCTGTTAGATATTCAGAGCTGGATGGCAAAAAATTTCCTAATGTTAAACACAGAAAAAACCGAAGTAATGGTAATTGGTCCCAAGGCTGCAAGAAATAAGTT
>JABFEB020000033.1:10350251-10367247 GCA_019775895.2 Stomatorhinus ivindoensis | reverse complement strand
GGTGGAGATTTGGGCTGGTTTTTATTGAGGTGGGCGGGTTTTACGTTGAGTTTGGGCTGGAAACTGTCGCTCAGATCTGGTCTTTCCCCCTATATAATAAGGCCCGTTTTAGATTGTGTTGTAGCGGTTGTAGCCTAGATATTGTACAATCAGTGGTTATAGCCGGAATTTTTTCTGGCTCCATGGAAATCTGGCACTCTCTAGAACAAAATTGAACTACGAGAGAACGACGTTTATAAATGCCAGAATGAGCGCGTTCACGTTCACGTTCATCAGGCAGATATACAGCACGTTCAGTTCACGTTCACCCAGAATATAAACGAGTTCATGAACGATCGTTCAATGAACTCGTTCATGCACAACACTGACAATTGTATAGAGGGCGCGAGTACTTCTAGGGCTGCGAGCAAGCAAGTTTAGTTTTCTCGCACTGTACGTTTCATTTGCAGGCCGCCAATACCGCCTATAAGATTGATTTGGCTCTTAAAGCCCATCTGCCCCGATTATTGAAAAACATCAATTTGTGGCTAAGATGAATATAAAAAATATGGTTTTCAGCATATTACTTAAAAACTAAAATAAAAGTTTGTGGATTTTTTCGAAATATAAAAACAAGGAGTTCATAATTTATTTAATATGTCAAAAAACTATATAGTATAACTTAAATGAAGGCATACTACATTAATGTTTTTAAGAAGCTTCACGAATGTTCATACATATCTTTAAAACGTAATCTTGCTATTTGATAACTTAATTCATTCATTTGAAAAGACGCTATATATTCTATAACCTCAGGGGGGCAGTATTGCTTTATCATTGAACCGGCAAAATTCTGAGAAACATCTGAAGTTGTGTTACTGTGAATGTATGTGTTTGAATGCGTATGGAGATGTGTGAGCGTGTGTGGGGGGTGAGGTGGGGGTCATATAAAGCTAATATATGGGGTGGGGGTCATATAAAGTTAATATTCATGCACAGAAAAACGATCATTCAAAACAAGTTTAAATGTTTATTAAATCTAACAGGTAAATGTAGTTATCCACAACGATTTAGATCAGCAAATAAGCAGTTAAACATACCTATTTCCCGCACACGATTGTAATGCATTGCAAATGAAATATAATTTGCTACATCGACTTCCTCAGTAGAAAAGAGTATTGATTACAGATAGCAACTGAAATTTTACAGCTCGAGCAGCTATATGTGTTTGTGTGTATCAGTATTACATCAGTCCTTCTTCCAACTGCCTATCCACTATTATTATTGTTGTGAGTTGTTTCAATGTAGAGTGTATAATCTCACCTTTTATCGTTAGTTTTTTATTCAGTGTTTTCCCCAAAACTGTTTTGTGTTTCTGAGTTATTGACGTCGGCTACATTTGTAAACTGCGGTTCCCTGTCCATTCTGCCCTCTGGTGTTTGAATGGTCACACAACGCGCTTTGTTATTTGCGGTTCATGTTTAGTGATGTCTTGTTACGTAGGGACCACTAAGTAGCTGGTGACTAATTAAGTAAGAATAAACTTTTGAATCAGAAATCACAATATGTTGTAAATTAAGTTCTAAATGCCTATACAAGCTGTTAAACTCCTTTGAGTTTGCCTTGAAATGATTGTTCTTCACAATGTTCATATACACTTTTGATTTATTGATGTTGTCACCCCATTCCACAATGACAGAAATATACAACCAATCAACTGAATGTAAAGCCTTAGAAGACAAAATACATGCATTTTATATACCTAAATGGTTTAAAGATGTCATGTGCAGGTGTCTTTTTTGCTCATATTTCGGCAACTACTGCAGGTATCAGTGCATTTATGGATGGAGCAGAAACGGGTGCCATTGTAAGAACTCACACCAGCGTCTGGCTGTGTCTGAAACAAACAGGAAGGAGACTCAATGATGCATGTCGAATTTCTCCCCCCCCAGTTTTCTAAAACATTTACAGCTTTTTAAGACAAAAAAAGTTACAAACATAATTGACCTGCAGTTTGCATTCATTTCAAAATGTTACATAAATAAAACTCAAATTTATAAATATCTCTTTTATAAACATATAAATAGATTTAAAACATAAATACATTTATGTAGGAATGAAGTACATGAATGTACAGCAGCAGTAATCATATACAGCTTTGCAGTTTTCGTTGGTACCCCACTGTCCACCATCTTAAAATGGGTGTTTTTGTCATACGTGTCACAATTATTCCTGTTGCGGTCTTCAGTAACGCTGGTCAGGGTGGTTGATTTGTACATAAAATCTGTATTTTCTGAGTAAAGACAATACTTTTGTGATTTCCTCTGGTGAACACCAACTAAAAGTAAAGTTGTCCAAACCCATTGTCTTCTCTGAAAGGAGAAAAGAGAAAGAAAGAACATATGAATAATATATGGATACTGTCGCACACACACGTTTTTTGGAAACTTAGATTTTAATAACCTTTATTCTAACAGACTGAATGCAGCAGAAAAGATGTCTTATTCAACCCAAGCTAATGCCTGCAGCTGATCACATGACATAAGACAATATAGTGCTGTAGTTTCCCTGTTCTACACGATTTCAACACCCATAGTTTCGTGGCAAATCAGTATCATCTATGAAAACCTTCTCATGCACTCTCCATTTACAGTTTATTACTGGCACCATATTCATACCAAATATGTGCTTTAATTTTTAGAGTAATATTTCACAGCAGAATATCACTTCTGTGAATGTGAAGTGATTTTGCCTATGCATTCGTTGTTCTCTGAAATTCCTTTCAATGACACAATTTCAGTGTTGGTAGGCCTTGAATAAATGATGGCTATATATTTGGTATATATTGACTGATATGAGTATAGTAGCTCTCAGAAGATGAACTTCCACACCATCAGTACAGGCTGCTAATGGAGATGGTCAGCCATGTCTGATTTTTGGTTTTTGTCAGCTGGCTTTGCGTTGCAGCTGTGAGCCAGGGCAACTCATAAGCGGTGTTCATCCTCCACATCCACACTGCAGGCTCGATGTCAGAAGACAAGGACTTTCCTTATACCTGGGGTGGGGAGGGAGCAGTGTGGGAAAAACATGTGGCTGGACTCACCCCGCATCTCCCGGCGCTGTCTCTAACAGCCCATACCGCTGATGGTGCCTATTCTGTCCATTTTGTGTCCAAAGCAGCCGCCCCGGGACGTGGAGCCCCCCTTCTTTGTCCCCGCTTTGTGTCTCCGTGAGCTGGGCTGCTCGTTCAGGATCCGGGCCCACATCCCTTTGGCGCGGGTGTCCAGCCTCAAATCCCGCAGTAGGCGTGCTTTGGACCTCATGTTTTCCAGCTTCCTCTCCCACTCCTCAGATGCCAGGTGTTTAGAAAGCTCCTCTCCCAGCACGCTTCTAAGAGACTGGAGCACAGAAATCCACCTTAACCTTGTTGCACATGCCTGTTTTCTTTATGTATGTTACAAGTGATAAAATGACATTTGGAAATGAAGATATGTAACCATTTTTAAGATAAGACAGAATGCTTTCAGACAGATCCAACTCAGTAACTACTTTGTATAACGGAAAAGTGGACTGACATTATAAAGGTTGCATGTGTTCCAGATGCGTTTTGAGAATCAAGCCTATAATATCCCTGTAAAAAGTATCTATATATGTACTTTAACTTGGATATGTGACAGTTCCTAAATTTAGGTCACATTATACAATTACTGAGTTATAACAATATATTCTGGTTTTCACAGAAGAATGTGCAATGAAATGTTAATGAAGATATTAACAGTCTTGTAATGACATTCACTTATTCGAGTCTGCATTGTTTACAGAAAACTAGAGCTAAAGGCTTCCATGGGGGAACAGGTGTTTTAGCTACTCTGGTATTGGGCAGCTGTTTTACAACTAGGAAAGACATACTCATTAGTTAGTCCTCATCCAAGGTTAAGCATAAGTTTCATTCAGAAATGTGTTCATGTATATTATAGGCAAAATCGGGTGTCAGTGGCAGATGGACCTTCATCTGTAACTATCGAACAAAAAAGTGTATCTGAAAATATTATTGGTTAGCACAAATTCAAAAATCGTTACTTTTTAAAGATCACAGCAGATCTCGTCTTATTTGATATTCAAGGATTCTTTTCTCACGCTCGCTTCCGCCGTTGAGAAATAGCGTAATTATGAAATTAAAATGAAAAATTATGCATTTGAGAATTAATGGAAGTTTTTATACAGGACACTACAAACAAAGTATACACGGACCTTAACGGACTCTTCGTTATTAGCTACAAGAATTGATTACTATAAATGATCTAAAAAAATCAGTCGGAGTCTTTCACATGAACACGAGTACCTTGTAGCGTGTAAGGCTGGTTTAAGGTGCTCAGCATGGGCGTCGTTAGGTCCCATCATTCGTGGCTATAGCCTCGAGTATTTTAAGCCAAGCCCCGAGTATTTTAGTCCCGATGCCAATCGTCCTTCAAAAACAAAAAGTCAAGCCCTAGGTAACGCTGACTTAGCCCCTGCTCTTTTCTATAGCTAGTAACTCCCTTGGTGCTCTGCCTTCTTGAAAGTAAAAATAATAACTAAATTGTGTTTTTCTTGTTAAATTGCACCATTCCCACTGCTTCTGTCCGGAGCCTGTCTAAAATGTTCCAAAACTGCGTGCAATGAAGTCATAATCAAAATAACTACTGCGGAATAATGTTGATGCAAATATTACTTGCCCCATTGATAGTCATATAATAGTATAACATCAAGTAAAAGCACTGCGGAAGGACATCAGTAAAACTAAACAAAAGCTTAAAAACACGCATAAAATAACTGCCTCACTTTCTCGTGTAATTCAGAAGTCACTAATACGCTCAGCCGACGACCTCACGACACAGAAGAAGACTCTTACCTTTTGCTGTGCCTGCGTTAAAGGTTTTGCCTCTGTGCTGATGCAAAGCAAGGTGATCAATACTCCACAAGCCGCCAGATGGGAGATATTCATTCTGATCTCAATTTTAAAGTTGCGCGCTATGATCTTAAGGCTGAAACTTCCGATACTTTACTGTTCTTCGCAAATGCACTATTTTCCCTGCCTCTCTCTACGACTTTCTCCAAGTGCTCTCTGATTGTGATACACCATTCACGCTTTTTATAGGCCTACTCTGTAATGATGTCATAGAGACCTGCGTAATGGTGTCCCCCCTTTTTCCCACACCTTGCCAACCACCACCCCCCCCCCCCCCACACACAGACAAACACTTTACCTGCATCTGACGGACCACGCTTTACTATTATATTAAATAAATTGTTTTCACAATAAATATTAAGCAAAAGAAGTTCTTTAGTCAACAAAATACAATGGGAGCAGGTCTTTTTTGTCATAGGCGGTCGTGTATCATTTGCCGTTTCTTTTTTTGGTATGTGGTCGTACACTTATTACAAACTTAACTACAACTTACAAAAATCTTAATAAAACAAAGTTTCCACGAATACGTAGGCCTATTTAATGGTTTTGGGTAGACCGCCGTGGCACGGTCAGGGAGGCAAATATCAGTACAGCCTTGCCAATGCGATTGGGGAATAGGAAAACTACAATAATTCACACTTAAACGAATATAAGGTAAAATCAGCAAGGTTCCAGATTTTGTGCTTGTATTCAGATTGTGAAATTCGTGTCAGTGTCAATACTATGCACATTTGCCGCGAAAAACTATTAAAAATCACTCAAGAGGGTCATCGGACGCGGCTTTTGTAATAAATTGTTGCCACCTTTAAAATACATATCGCAACTTGCTTTAAGTTGTGTGGAAATGGAAAGTCTGGTAGCATTTTAATGCCATTTGCCTTTTGCAGACTTTATTGTTTTTTTTTTATCAAACGAATCTATTGATTGTCTGAGATTAACTGTAGATAAAAAAAAACAGCTATACGCATTTCTGAAAATTCGTCCTTCGAAAAGACCCCACTGAGTCTTACGCGAAATATATCTCAGCGACACAAAATGTAGTTCTGAATTCTGTTTTCTTAGCAAATGTCGGGTAGCATTTCTGACAAATAAAGTATATTTATCAATTTATCAATGTCAATTAATTAAAGTAAAGAGTTAATCGTTTAAAAAGACAATATCGGTAGATAACTACAACCGTAATATACAGTATACGTATCTTGTGTTCAAAATCTGACAGGCTACTGGATATTTGGTGACAGGGCAATATGAAACTTTATTTCACAAATAATTGTCTACTTCCATTTCCCTAGGATTAATGGGCGTCTAGTTAATGTTTCAGCATAATGTATTACCATTACTTTCTATGGAATCATGTTTTGTGTTGCTATTGATGCTTTACATATGTTCGGTATGGTAAGTAATTATATAATAACAATTCATATGCCTATTTAAACATATACACTAATATGTAAACATATATTATATTCATGTATATAATAAAATGCATATATTTGTATTTATTATTTAACCAATATTAAACAGTAATTCATTTCCAATCCGTTCAAAAAAACACACCAATCACACGACCAAAACATCTTCGAATTAACATAGCGAAAGGCTCAATGCGTGGGGTGCGTGGTTCAGTGGGGAGACCCGCTGCCTCGCACCTCACCGCGTTGAGGTTTCGGGTCTCGTCCCCTTTCTGATTGTGTGGATTATCTCCTCCGGGTGTTCTGCGTTCCTCCTGCAGACCAAAGGCATGTGTTTTGTAGTGTACACCTGCCCTATATCGTCTAAGATAAGCTCCAGTCCTCCCGTGACCCTATCTAGGAAAAGCGTCAGGAGGATGGATAAAAGATCTCCTAGGGGAAGCCGCATGTTATAATAAAGGGCGTAGATTTGGGTATGGACGGTAGGGACATGTCCGTACCAAAATTGTGGGAGTATTTTGTGTGTTTTGGGCGGTGGGCGGTTCGAGACTGATTTATTCCCCACTGAGGTTGAAAGAAAGCCTACGCCCTTGGTTATAATTAAACTGTGAAATTACATCGACGAAGAAACCGCACTTAGTGATTTATGTTACTTTATGAAACTATTTTACCAGAGAAAGTTTTGTTCATTATTAAGTGATTTGCATATACAGTATATCAGATTTCACAAAAACGAAGAGACGATGTAATGCTGAACATGTTGCGCTAAGGAAATAAAGCGATCAACTGATGTCCGATGGTTAAGTTCAACGCGTACAGCTACGGATAACGACTTACAGTGAAATTGACGCTCTTTTTTACATTTGGTTTAAAATCAAATATCAGTCAAAAGGGACCGAACTCCTTGGTGGAAATATTTAGCTTCGGAACACGAAATGGCGGTGTTTTCTGCGTTAGCTTCTGTCAATAATTTATAGAAATGAACCAGATGTTACTGTGTCATTGAACATCTCACATGGCTTTTTTGGTCTGCATGTAATGTTTGTTTATGCCTGGACCTGGCTTACCTCAGTCTGCTGCTCCCGAGTAACACATCTACTTACTGTACCATAATCATATTGTATTAATATTTTTCTTGCATTTGGTCAAAGTTTTCACACAACTGGCCCCAGGAATCTAATAGCTGCTAGAAACATAACTACCTGAATAGATTTCTAAACGGAACAATACCAAGAAGCCAACTATATAAAGAAGGAAATTCTCTCTTGGTAAACCCATTTTTTCCAATGAAATGTGGTAACATTTGAACAGATGTGGCACAATGAAATTGCAGGTGTTGCAGACCTATAGAAGTTAGGAAACACTGCTATGGTTGATGAGGCCCCCTGTGTAGTTTTATTTCAAAAGGATAATGACATTGAAATTAGCCTACCTACCTGACACCTATAGCTTGCAATGATGAAATAAGTTTGACATCTCACCTTGCCCACCGTGAACTGACAGACTAAGCACTAATGGGATCTGACGCAGTTAGAACAATACATGGCCTTTTCAATGAAAGCCAACACACGCAGTGCTCGCTAGAAATGAGAGTGAAGCCTGATCGGTTCAGACACTGCTGACGGTTGTGATTTAAGACATTGCCGTGCAGTGGAGGTAGATAAACCTGATTTAGGCATATGCTAAATGGTAGAGGAATACTTATGTGACTGCCAGACAGCAGCTCACTGTGGAAAAAGGAGGTTTCATTCTTCAATTGAGCAGTGGAGGGTGAATGATCCTTTGTTGGATGACTGTGTGAAAAGCTTAGCAATCAGCATGGCCAGCATGTCTGTCTAGGGCTAGCGAAGGGGTCATAATCTATTAAACATGGGGAGAGGAGATGCGTCAATGTGGGCAAGTCAGCGGGTGCCTTTCTGGGCAATGGTGTGATGTCCACTTGTTCTGGAGAAATGGGGGGTGGGCTTAGGGGGGGTAGGGGGCTCATATTTAATGTGGTGCTTTTGTGGTGACCTTATTGTTTGTGTTTTTGGGGAAAGGGGTAACCTTTCCTTCTTCTTTGGAAAGGAGCTTCAACAGTGATGTCCCAATAACATAAAACAACTAACAATGCAAGCCATCTGAAGGACACCAAAAGAAACTCTACACTACAACTCTAAAGGATGTTTCACTAACTCTGTGAGTCATGTGTAACTGCTTCTGCTCTGATGGTTACATGAGTACTGATTAATGCCATTTCCCCTAAACTCTAACAGGTACTGGGCAGAAAAAATATATATCAAAAGTTATCTTATGCATGCTGTGCAGCAGTGGGATGCTTCCCACATCTTTCACAGATACAATTTTTTATAATAATGTGATAATTATAGACCTTTGAGAAGTATATGCTTGTTAACTTGGATCTGTGCTCCAAATACCACATTATTCCAACTGACACCACAAGTATTTCAGTGGCATATGTGGTATAACGGATCCCATCTTATCTTGCAAGTAATAACTGTAAAACACTTACGCACTGCATGGTGAGCCTGGAGTGACGCCAGTCAGCTGTAGGACCCTCGGGGGCCACGGGTTAGGTCATATTCCCATGGTCAACACAGTGATTTCACCTTCCAGGGCTTGAGCAAGGTCCTTAATCCCCAATTGCTCTGGGGACATTGGCTGACCTGCTTTCTCAACTACGCATCCCATAATAAATACTAAATACATACCAGGCACTGGACATCTTGTATGGCATGGCAGTTCATCACAGGGCAACTGAAAGACAGCAGTTTGCCCTGCTGTTCTAAGCCAGGAAGGAAACATGGGGAAACATTCAGAGTCAAACAAAGCTGACTAAGGGTAGTAGGAGGACGAGGGTGGGGAGGTGGAGGGCAGACTGGGGCCAGTTGTTCTGTTAGGGGGGGGCATATTCATTTGACCATAATGTCCTCCAAGTATTATCGCCAACATTAGAGGCAAAAGACAATTTTGAAAACCGAAAATAGTTATTCATTCAGTGCTTTGCAGTTCCATTTCACAATTTTTACAAGCATGTAACTCACTCTTATTTCTGGTGTAGACAGTATTTCTCCCACAAGCTTGATCACTTCTTCTCATTGATTATTGTTTACTTTCCCGACCCGGTGCACCCGCATTAAGAGTCCGTCAAGCGAATGTGCTTACGTTTGTGTTTCGTCTGTTGCCAGAGCACAGAATACATAAATGTAAACATACACATATACATGTAAATAATAATAATAATAATAATAATTATTATTATTATTTATTTCAGACTCAAGTAGCATATGTATACGTATTTGGCTGGGGGGGGGGGGGGGGGGGTGGGGCATGCGTGTTGTCACAGGGGCATAATGTTGAATTGCAGAATAAATAAATAAAATCCAGGAAAAAGAGTTGAAATTTAAAAGTTGATGGCAAGGTTGTCATTTTATAAAATTGCACTAGTCTTATAGAGAAAAATAAATATTGATAAAATGGGAATGGTGCATTACTGTATGTGTAGCTCCCTCACACTTCCCCCTAAAAGCTCAACTTTTGCTGAACCGCATTGGACCTTCAAAAATGAAAAATGAAACCAGACAGCTTTTATTAAATGAAAAACTACTTATTAAATAAAAAGGGATTTATTTATTGTGAAACCAACCTATTAGTGAGCCAATATGCCATATAAACAGCCAGTGTCTTCCGCACTTATCAGCTTCTTTCCGGCAATGGAAATATCAATGCGGTGCGGTATTGGAATTTGGCTCGAATAATGATTTATAAAGCTGGCACAAGAGTAATGATTCAAAGCGACACTCTACTATTATTTTTCACATTTACAAAAGGTGCAGTCAGTCACGTGTGCATTATTTTTACTACTGATATTTTTTAAGTAGTTGGTGATATTTGTATGTGGTCAATGATTGCCATGACCGAGCACGAATAGCACATCCCGAGATCAAGGACAACCTTACTATAGATGAATGGCAAATTGAACGTCCAGTGCAATGTGCGAAAATACCTCTGTTTAGTTTCCCCTGCTGCTTCCTACCTGAGTACACGAACAATCGCTGACTAACTAGGGGAAGTATTTCAGTAAATATATTTAAGTTTTTGTTGTAAATGTTGCAAGATCCAAATATGGATTTTCTTTTGTTGATGCTGCACAAAGCACACCTGCCATCAGGGCAAATCTCTGCTAATTTTGGCTTCGCACGTGTGTTTAACTAGTAGGAAGAACGGATTGGAGGAGATTTACTCAGGTTTAACTCGCCTCGGAAAATCCTACTCAGACTCCGACATGGTGGTGGACATGTTCTCATGAGACTGACTTGTTCCATCTGAATACCTTATGAGCAACTGTGTAATGTAGTAAAACACAATTGTATTTATTAGGTTAAAGACATTTTGTTGTACTATAAGTGCTGGATAACAAGTGTTTCTGTTTTTCTTTTTGTGCATGGTTAATGATATTACGGCTTTTTCCCAATGACATCATAAGGAATATTAGGAGCCTTTTGAAATCAAAAGCGCAAAATGTTACATGAGGATTTTTTTTACGAGCTTCGTAGCTTTCTTGTGGCGGGGAAGCAGAAAACGCGCTGGTTCGTGCGTAGATCCTGCAGCTGATGAACTTGAGGTGAGGAGGGGTCACCAGCAGAGGGACTGCCCGCCTGTTCACGGATTTCTGTCGCAACAAGCGTTGCCCGCCTTCAGCACTTGGGGTTAGAGCAAGGCAAACTACAAAATTGTTATGGTCCTATAAATAACTGTTTTATTACGCTGGGATTTTATAGCGTTTCAGAAAGCAGATCTCTGAATGGTTTTGCATGTGGGATCAGACAGTGTCTGTTTTTCTGGCTGGGCAGCAGAGCTGACATGAGGGACCAGGCAGGTGAGTCTAACGAATTTGGACCCTCCATTGATAATTAGCCCTATCCCGTTGTGGTGACTGCAGCAGTGTTTGCCATAATGGTAATCTGAGGATTTTCCAGCACATTTTTTTCTGTGAAGGGCGTCCTTGAATGCAGCAGGTGGGACCAGGCCAAATGAGGTCACCTTATATGTGCACAGGGGTCTGCTTCTCAGGGTATGGCAGTCTGAGATGCTACCCTGTCACCTTGCCTTTCTCTCCAACCAGCTGTGATCCTCTTCAAAGTGGCCACAGACAATATGTTACTCTTCACATGAGAGCCAGTCGGTTCTACGTACTGAATTTTAGATGCACACTGTTTACTATCAGATATCCAAGGATATCTGCCTGTCAAGTCACAGCTTTAAAATTTTTCACTCTCACTCCTGCAATGTTTCTGCTCAGGAAACAGTAACTTTACATAAACTCATTGAGCTTTTGTAGGGTAATGTTGACACTTACCTGGCAAATAAAAATGCCAGTTTTACAATGTCATACAACAAACTAAAATGCATGAACATCTAATTGTGTGTGCACTGGAAATAGACCATAAATCCATCAAATATGAAATAATTAAAGAATGATTTATGTCAAATAACCATGTGTCATACTTATAACTGTCATTTTCTATTTCCAGTATATTCTCATCCCAAAATGAAATACAACCTTAAAATAGAATCAAGTATAAAGTAAATGTTGATTTTATTGTTATCTGTGTTCTTGGAAAGATATTGTTCATTTGTATGTCTTAAAAGTTTAACAAATTTTGAAATGACTGATCTGGAGTTTGAGTGTTAGGCAAGTCCCAACACGGGGCTGTAATGCACAGGCAACTCGGAGCCACCGGTTTTCTGGAGAAGCGTATCTTTGGAGTGTGGGAAGGCACACGGAGAGAAGGGGAGCAGGATGACCCCACAAAGACACCGCTGAGACTAGGTAACAACTCACATAGTTATATAGGTACTCGCCCACTGTGCTCCTTGTAAAACGCTGCTGTGTATCATCATTTAGTTGCATTATTTTATTATTATTAAAATAGCAGTTTTTTTCCAAAGTGATTTACATAGCTGGCATAGTTTTTAAGGAAGCAATCCAAGTGGAGTTCAAATGTGTAACAATGCAGCTCCTCCCAGGCCTTGAACATGCAACCTCCTGCTTGACTGACTGCCTATATATACAGATGTTAGTTAACAAAAGTTTCCAGCCATTCGACAGTCTATCAAAGTGCCCTTTGAAAATTTCACAGCATCACCACAAATTATTGGTTGTCACAGTATTCATTTTTATTAATTTTTTTTTTTGGTTTGGCATTTGGCCTAGTTTTAAGATTTTGTTTTTATTCATAACCTAAAATTTAAAAAAAGCAGTTTTAATGGTCTGGGTGACATAAGCGCATGTAAAAAGAAAAAATATATAACAGGCATGGGAAAAAGAGAGAGAACTTCTCCATAGAGAATGGCAAAAGTATTTTAAGGCTGTATGATGCTGAGGAAGTGCATCCACCACTTTATATCCCAATCAGATTGTCCTCATGAAGAAAGACTTGGGCATCAAGCTAACAATAAATTTGACAAGAAGCATATATCATTATTTGTGAATGATTAGCAGCTTCAACACCAAACAATTTGTGCCTATCTGCCGGAATAGAAACTGCGGAAGTTTTGCCATTTCGTTGAGCCGTACCGAGCAGTTAATTTGTCTTTTGTCTTCTCTACTCGTCCTGCCTGCTGTGTCCTGCCCTGCCGCCTGCCCTTCCTGTCTTCTCCGTCCTGCCCTGCTGCCCCGTTGATCCTGTCTCCCGATCCTGTCATCGTCCTGTCTCCTGTCATCGTGTAGGATTGATCTCCCCAGTGAACGACTTCTGCCCGTCCCTCGACGACTCTTTCAGATTGCCCTTAGCACTTTGTTTGCCCTTGGTGTCTTCAATAAACCTGCTGGCCACTGCATTTCAGGGTCTACCTCATCAATTCTGTAGGAGCATCACAATTCTGTTGTAACATAGGCAAACCACAGTAACTATAACAAACATCAAAACTGAAGAAAGGGCTTTTGGTTTTTGTGTGGATTTTGTAGTTACTGTAATTTTTGGTTTTCTTCAAAACCAAACATTTTGTCACAAATTAAAACAGGACATAACTAAGTTAATTTTGATAAAATATGCAGTTACAGTGCTTTGCCTTTGTATGGCCGAATAGGCAAAATGTTCGTGGGTCTGAATCAGTGAGATACTATTATCCCTGAAAAAATGAATTAGACACATAAACAACATTAAGGTATTGGATTTAGAATATACATTCAGGGACAGTATGTAACATTACATAGAGCTTGATTCAGATCTAGTCATTTCACAGGGTCCATAAATCCATGCTTGTCGTCATGTCTGAAAAGTGCGAACATTACAAACTGATGTAACTCACATCCTCCAAAACTAGAAATCCAGAACCACACGTGGTTTGTGAGTCGTGCGAACCTCATCCTTAGACAGCACTGGCTAGGAATGCACATAATAAATGGAATTCAAAGGGTTAATGACTTTCCCCAAGTTGTTATGGCTCTTTTATGGTCCCTTTTCTCATTTTGCATGGATTAAATTCCTGCATTTGAAGATGAAAAGCTTCTATGAAATCTTCATTCCTGCCTCACTGTAAATGGAAAATGAACAAAGTCAATAGGCACAAACTGCTACATGAGAATTATACTTTTGAAATATGTCTGTGTAACTTTTATCTCTTTCTTCTGTTAGAGTAATGTATCCCTTTGAACACTTCAAAAAATCTAGATCTTAATAAACCTATATTATATATTTGAACATTTTACAGCTTATTACACCACAAAATATCTGTAAAGTACATTGTGACAAATCTAACTCAGAATAAAAAGTCTTTATTGAATGGCAGTATTTGCCATTATTACTTAATTATAGCAACTAAAATTTGTTTTAAAAATTTGCTGTTTGAATGGTGTGGCTGCATGGATCACAAGAGATGGAGATGTGATGGGGACACCTACATTCCAGCTCTTACTGGGAATTCTGATCACTGAAAGAAAGCTAGTGGAACGCAGAAGGTAACAGTCTGCTTCTGAGTGCCACTCACAGACTCAGTATCACAGTACTGTCAAGCAGATGTGATAGAACATGCTGATCAGAGTTACCTGTTGATCATAGTTACCACTTCCCCAAGACTTAACGATCTTCAGGCCTGTCCTAACATGACAGGATTATGAAAATAACACATTAAAGTTAAATAATTCTCTTTATTCCACTGTAGTGTACTGTATAACACAGACTACATCGCAGTTTAATAGACTTATGGTAGAGCATGCATGCAATCATTAAATAGTCCTTTAAATAACAGAGTAATTATATAGTAATCCACTGATTTACATCCTATAAAGTAATGTCCAATTGTACTTATGCCCCATTATAGCCTTAATAAAATGTATTGAGAGAAATCCGAAGTAGTGGATGTTAGCAGATGTATTGCACTGCATGTACGGCATACAAAATGAATAAGCCATTACAGAGGTTTGGTTAGGTGTGTGTGATATTGTATCGTATGTTATGCTATTATGATTGAGATACTTCCAGACTGACGTAAGTTGATGGATGCCTGAGCATGTGTGGGAAGAAGTCTAAGAGAATCAGTCAGGGAAGAAACTTTGAAGCTTTAGAATTCAAAATCACTTGAAAAGCACTTTTTCTGTTATTACTCCTGCTATGTATTTTCCACCATTAAAAAGAGCTTTCATATAGGATAACTGCATTAAAATATATTTCTATTTTTGCAAGTCCTACTGACAAGGTGAAAAATAAGACGAAAGCAAAAGAAGACCATGACAGCTGTGTCTGACTCTTGTAAATACACAATGCATATGCTAGATGAAAGTGAATTAAAGTCAATAAACTTCCCCTTTCAGCACAAATTACAGTAAGTGGGAAGTTACAGATGATTTATGTTCATACTACTGTGTATGTTAAATGAATCATTTAATTTAACAAATTAAAATATATGTTATCATATGGAGTTCATATGGGTCACTTTCTTCAGATCTCAAAAATATCAAACAATTGAAAGGCCAAATGGGCAACATATTAACAGCGTACTTTTAACATCTGTCTTCCTCTGTCCTTTAATATTGAGAACTTTAGTTAGTAGACTGTTATGGAAAGTATCTTGGGACCTCTGCTAAATTTAGAAACCTTTACGTAAGGTAACAATTTACATTCCAAAAGTAGTATATCTGAATCCTGCTCTGAGTATATGAAACAGAGCGTGCTGATGGAATAAATTTGAGCAACCTAAATGTGTTTAAACCATTTTCACCATGTAGTATAAATACTGTGTGCAGTCGAGCATGTTATTGATTGTTCCTTGAAGAAATGGAATATATTTGATTCCAAGGTCAGTTGAATATGAACCTCAAAAACTGTCAAGCAGCCCTTCCTTCTTTTCTGTGTAATATAAAGATTTTATAGATTTTAAATCAAAAGAGTTAGGTTTGTTCCTTTGAGCCTTTTGGAGATGGAATTAACATCAACATCAATGATGCTTGATTCCAAGGTATTTCCCGCCTTAGTCAGAGGCCTAAAACCTGACATAATTTTACATGTCACGTGTTCTTTCATTGTTCAGTAATCCTGGGGAAAATAATTTTGGGGAATACAGTTAAAAAACAAAACCGTCTATCATCATAAAGCAGTTTCCATTTATCTTAGGTTATCTTCTCCATACAGACAGCTTCGAGAGCTTTGCAATTCTTAAAAAATACTCAGTGGCCAGTTTATTAGGTACACCTGTTTGTTAATGCTAATAGCCAGCTCCACAGTGAATCATGTGGCTGAATTATATACAGCATGCAGAAAGGGTCACTTACTGCTCAGATTAACATTAGAAATGCTGAGACCTCTGATCTTATTTAAGTGGTGTGATTGTTGGTGCCAGACGAGGTGGATGCAGCATCTTAGAGACAGTCACCCTCTTGGGATTTGACGTACTACTGTATCTAGACTTTACAGAGAATGGTGTTATAGGAACATCCAGGCAATGACAGCTCTATGGCCAAAATACCTCATTAATGAGCAAGATCAGAAGAGAATGGCCAGACTGCTTAAAGTTAATAATGTTACGTGCAAAACCAACAGCTGAGTACAGCAGAGAATAGTTTCTGTGAAGGCTCTTTTCCACTGTACCGGGTGCCGAACATTTGGTAATTTGAAACAGTAGCAATGGCATTACAGGCACAGAATGACATTATCATTACACTCGACTGGGTGTTTGTACAGAGATTTAAAAAATGGCTATTATAGATAGGGCTGGACATTATACAAAATGCATATTGCAATTGCAAGGACTGATATAATCAGCTGGTACATGTTAAAAATCAGTGTAAAGTTTTCCTGTAAAATTTCCTTTTGCAGGAAATTTCCATGCGAGAAAGTGATTCATTGTCAAACAGTACCTGGTCATTCACCCTCCACTGTATGGAAATCTTTGGATTTCATAGAGATGATATTGAGCAAAAGAAATTTATTTGACGGAATCTATGGGTAGATATGTTCTATTCAACCATAATTTATTTTGGGTACATTTTGAGCTTCCTTTTTATTCCTTTATCCCTTTATATTTATTTTTTGCAAAGCAAATTCACACAGTGATATTTGCCATTTGTCCAATAACATGCAGTGTTATGATCCACCTGTTCCAGCCTCATGTTGCCACGCCCCCTTCTCCTCGTGTGCTAATTCCCTATGGAAATCAC
>JABFEB020000033.1:10318365-10344874 GCA_019775895.2 Stomatorhinus ivindoensis | reverse complement strand
CCAGGACCACACCCCTAAATGCATTGAAGCAACTGCCATGTGATTGGTTGATTAGATAATTGCATTAATGAGAAATTTAACAGGTGTTCCTAATAATCCTTTAGGTGAGTGTATAACGACATGCGTAGAATTCATATTAAAACATGGAGTACGGATAAAACTAGGAATGTGAGGACACAAGAAAAAATCCTGATGCATAAAACAGTGCGTGTGAACAGATCTACGCACATTCCCTTTATAAATCCCAATGAGTGTGAAATTTTACGTACGTGGAGGAGCCCACAGCCACCCCCCCGACCCACCCGTAATTATGTATGGATATGTAAATGTGTATAAGTACCCGCATTGTTCTATGTTTTTCTTAAACAGCAATGGATAAACCATGTAGGAAAAAGAAGTATGTCAGCGAGTGTGAAGTGGAGGTCATGTTAACAGAATTTGAGAAAAGAAAAGTGATATTATTTGGTGGTTTAAGTAGTGGCATCAGCAATAAACGAAAGTTGAAAGTGGCACAGCGTGGCGGAGTCAGTTAAAAGAGTTGATTCCGAAATTCGATTGGTGGCTGAAATTAAAAAGAAGTAGGTTGGACATTAAATTCAAAGTGAAAAACGAGCGGCTACTCACCGTAAGAGTCTTAACAGCACCGGCGGAGGTAGCAGAATTCCCGGTCTCACACCCTTTGAGCAACGAGTTGCTGCAATGATTGGGGACACTTTTATCAGGTGAGGGGGACACCGATGTCAGCGTGGGTGAGTTTTTCTCGTACCATACTTGTTTGAATTACTTGCATGTTTATGAATAACACGTAGGGCGCAGATGCGGTGTTACTTTTGTTTATTCTGTTTGTTTATTCTTTCAGACAATAGTAGAAGAGGTGCCCCCAGTGCCGAGGACGACACAGGCGGTGATGGTGCTGCTGTGTCGAGCACATCTTTGGCCACTGGCTGCACACATTCCCATGTCTCAGAAGCCGGGGGGCAACCATCCGGCCATGTGCTGACTGAAGCTGTGCTGTAGTCACAAAAAGAAGTCGTGAATGCTGTAAGAGATGTTGCCAGTAAATTAAAATATCTAAATGATACGCTGTGTGATATTGAAGTTGTAACGCTGTTCCATTTGGTGGAATATTTGGTGGCTCAGGGTCAGGTTCATCTTGCCTAAGCTCTTCAGATACCAGCAAGCCACGATTTTGTGCCAGATCATGCAACACGTTCCATGCATGTATAATGCGACAAACCTTTTGCGGAAAGTTTAGCAGCAACCCACCGGTCTTGTCCAGGCAGCGCCAACAGCCTTTAAACTTTCATATAGTGCGATCTACCATCTGAAACAGTAATTTTTTAAATAAGAAAATAAATGTATCCAAACAATCTGTCCTGCCCCGATTGTCTGCTCTTTCCGTGTGCTACGCCCCCTCGTTAACCTCGTGCGGAATCCCCGTGTGATCAGCTGTTTCTGGTTGTTGTCACAGTAACACACGGAAGAAGCGGACAATCGATGTTTAAAAAAGATTTAGGTGTAATTTTGGGGGGCCGGGAACCAATTAATTGGTTTTCCATTATTTCTTATGGGAAAATTCAATCAGAACTTGAACTTTTGAGGATGAGATCCGGATAGATTAAGTTCGAGAACCGAGGTACCACTGTATATGTATTCAGCTAGTGTAAACATGCACAATGCTATAACAGCGAAGGCTGAGAATGAGACTTTACCCTTTGTTTCTGCTGAGAGATGTGCCGCGTGGCTCATTTCCCCGTGCATACAAGTTATCTTAGGTCTGCATTCATGGTTTGACTTCTGAGATTCAGATCGGGCTCTAGGTATTTTTTTTCGAACTGGTTGGGTCGACTTTTAAGAAATTTGAGTTATAATGAGTTTGAGAACTGAGGTACCACTGTATTAACAATAATCTTTTTTCCAATGTAGCTGCATTTTTTTTAACATAATAAAGTTCAGAACAGTTGATTGAGAATGGAATTTTTAACCTCCCCCCATAAATAACACATGGGTATGTGGGTTGGTGTGGGTGTCCTGGGGTGGGGAGATGAGTTCTTTGATCTGGAGCCATTGTGCTAAGGGTATAATCTCATTCGTTTTCTCTCTGTGGTCCCTGACAGCAGACCAGGTCATACCTGTTCCAGCACCACATCCATTCGGTGCCCCTGTGTTCTTCCTCTCCAGTCATGCGGTAGCTGACACCTGTCTTCCTTATTTCACCCCCTTCAGAATAAAACAGCAGTAATGTCCCCATTCCACACTCCCATTCTCAAGTCACATGTACCGGTTAACCACCCCAACCAGAGCAAGTCACCCATACGTGCACAGTAGCTCAGAGCTTTGCTAGCTGCATGGAGCACCCCCTTCCCATGTACCTGGGGAGTCACCGCGCTGCAATCCTTCCAGGAGCTCCAGGTTATAGAAAACACATCTTTACGCACAAACATTTGTAAGCAATAAAACACACAAAATTTTAAACCATTTAAATGCTGAAGTATAGTTCAAAAAGCAGTTAGCTGGTTACAGTGGAGAAGGTTACTTCATCTCATGAATGTCAGCCTCGAGTGTATACTTTTATGATAATGACAGAATTTTATATCATGGCTGTATCATTTTTGTTTCCCCTGTAATAGCCTCTTAAAAGGGGTAATGAATGATACTACTCCCAGCTGTACTATACAAGGCGATAGCATTTTCTACCTCTGTTTTCATTCTATAAACCTGAATATCTTTCTTGTCAGATAAATAATCCTTTAAGTGCCTCTAGAATGCAGCTGGATTTGTGACAATCCTACCTGGTAGGTGAAATAAAACTTACATGTGCCTGCAAAGGACTTCTGTTGTATGTCTTTCTGCAGGAGTTTTACATAATGTGCTTTCCAAAGTACTGCAAACTTGGGGATTTTTGCTGCAATGAAAGTTTACATAAGTCAGATGTTATGCGAGATGTATTTTTAGTATAACTTTTACCACAATGGTGTTTTATTTGTTCTGTTTTCTGAAGGCCTGCTAGTCTCATCATCATTCTTGGAGCCGCTTACCTCTCTATTCTGACTTCATTGTGTGCTTTTTTAAGGTGCTCATTTCCTGCTTCCTTAAAATGAACTCCATTTTATTACCTATTTACAACCTCATTAGCTACATGTATGTAAGACTTAATCTGATTGGCATGGCAAATTTATCCATGCTACACGGAGACAGGATGATGGAACGGGGAATGAAACCAGGAAAGAGAAATTAACACACAAGATAGTCATGCTGCTCTGATACAGAGGACAGGAAAGACTGGTGGGGGCACAAAGTGAGGAAACCAGGTCTGGGCATGTGGTCTGCTGGGGGCTCCAGAGACAAAGCAAAACCTAAATGATTAGAAATTAGCAACATGTGAATGAAGGGGCTCATTATCTGATACTGTATCGCCTTGGTATGTCCACACTCCATCCTACCATGTTGTAGTCAGTGGTATCGGAAAGTGTTTGACGTTGCGGGGCGCAATGTATATCATGACATTGCAGACTAACACTGTTTAGGGTGCAGTGTCACAACTAAAACATCACTAAAAATATAAAACTGATACATACGATTTAATTATTTTATTTGATATAGGATTACCATCTCTATGTGTCGTCTTTGTGCTCAAGAAGATATGTTTCATTTATTTATCTATTTATTTATTTGTTTGTTTATTTTTTGGGAAGGGGTGCTTCTTAGTCTAGAATTAAGCAAGAATAACCAATTTCACAGTGTCACTACAAGTGTTAGTTACACTGATGCTCCAGGACACTGCAGAAAACATGCTGGTGCCACTCATGGATTGTGGGTTTGTGTCCCATCTCACGGATTGTGGGTTTGTGTCCCATCTCATGGATTGTGGCTTTGTGTCCCACCTCACGGATTGTGGGTTTGTGTCCCATCTCACGGATTGTGGGTTTGTGTCCCATCTCACGGATTGTGGCTTTGTGTCCCATCTCACGGATTGTGGCTTTGTGTCCCTTCTCACGGATTGTGGCTTTGTGTCTCATCTCACCTCTGCCTCAGTAGTTCATGTTTTCCCTGCTCAATTTGTGGAGGTGCCTTTCCAAGGACGGCCACTTAGATGGGCTCTATTTGTGGTAGGTTTTGGAATGATGTCCTATTGAGAGTAAAACCTGCCTTATGCATTACGCATTCCTGGGATAAACCGCAGGAGAGCTCAGAGCCTGTTTCCAGTTACCTGAGGATGTTCTCAGACGATAAGAAGTGAAATGATATGGTAGGAAATTTGTTTCCAAGTGGACAGGATGTCCCAAATAATTTCTCAGGGTACTCATAAGAGGCAGAGAGTTGGGTTGAGAAAGATATGCTAAAGGTGAAACACAGGTAACCAAAGGAAATGGAGCAGAACCATAGCGAGGCCATAACCCCGATTTACAGTAGGAAGGACTAAAGCCTCTGGAGGTTAACCGCCACACCAGGATCACCAGTTAAATAGCAGCTGACTTGGGAAGCTGTTCAAACCCAGCATCTCCTGGCTGCTTGCAGCAGCAGCACTAAGAGGCTTCCCATGGAAAAGCAGTTAAAGTGCCCTGGCCATGATAATGAGCGTGTTTCCATCAGGTTCCCCAGGACAGATTCATATCCCAAACCCTTCATCACCCCCCATTAAGTGCACGTCAAATTGCTCCCCGCTCCTTTTAAACAAATCATAGGTATCAACGTTGACACCTGCTCTTTCGTTGTTGACATGTTCCCTTCATACTGAGTATTTTTTCATTATCTCTGCTTTTATTACTTATTGTCATCCTGGCTCGTTTTCCTACTCAAAGACTTCCAATTTCCAGGGGATTGTTCCGGATCTTTCGGGAGGACCAAATGATTATCAAACAGTGATGGGCATCACCATGTGTGAAGGCCAGTGTAACTGAAATGCTTGTAGACTTTATCTAGCCATTTATCTAGCCTTTACTTATTTTGAAAAATATTTCATTGATAAAACTAAATCTGGCCATATTAACAGTGGAAGAACCAAAGTATTGATATGGATTGCTGAATAGATAATGCCTTTCTTTAAATATGCAGAGATTCAATTATGCAATACTGTGGATGTATTTTGATATTTACTAGTATCTGGCTGATCAGAGCATGTCTAATTTTTTCAGGAGGTACTTTGAGTTAACATAAATTGTTTTGCAAGAATTAAGTTTGTCAAAGCTAAGTAAAAGATAAGAGAATGTTTTCAGATTATGGTATAATCATACCTTTCTGTGCATCCAGTTTGCAGTACATGGTTTTGGTGAACCTGGAGTCTGTGCTGGAAAAGGTGTGAGGAACAGCCGGGATGCTATGCCAGTCTCAAGGCACACATTCACCCACACAGCCATACACTGTGGGCAATTAGAGACTCTACCTAATCTCATAAAGATGGACGGCAAGAGGAAACGGGTGAAAGCAGCCTCTGTTACCAACCATGCCAGCCTATAAACTGAACCAGATAAAGCAAATGAAAGCATAAAGGAATAACTAAAGTGGCATATGAGCAAATCAACTGTCTGTATTTGTCCAATTGTGTACAATTGCATTGCTATGAATATGAAAATTAATATATGAATATTAGTTTACTACAAAGTGAACATAATGTGTTTATTTTTTAAATTGTACCCACAGAATGTTGGATAATTATTGTTTTAATAACTCAGGACTTAAATACCAACTGCAGCTGTCCTTTACTAAATTATAGTTTATTACTTTGCCGATTAAATGTGTAGATAATATGTTTAAATATTATAATATTTTCTTAGATTATTCGGCTTGGCTTCGTGCTCTCATGGTCATGAAAAAAGTTTGGTGAGCTTGCTGAGTAAAATATTAAGGAACAAATACAAAATAAATTTTCATTTAATATGTATAAACCCACAGAATTGGTATAGCAGTAAAAGCCGTTTTCTGGAAACTGGCAAAGCTTGGGAATCATCATTTCAGTCAATACATTGAAAAACCTCTGTGCTGATGCGTATAATATACATTATGTACAGAACAGCTCCCAGTGTTAGGTTATATTGATTTAGTAAAAATTCTAAATGCAAACACATTTTAAAATATAAAAATATATATTTAATGCAACTAGTACCCATTCTGTGAAAAAAAGAAACTGAAAATATCACATCCTACAGAATGTCATTTACTTTTATCTGTTTTATTTGTTTTATAAAATGTTATTGTTATGTTTGTTATTTGATATATTTTCCGGGACTTATTCACTTTCATTTGGAAATGTGTCTTTCACATTAATGGACTGTGGAATTAATCTCGAATGACTTCATGTGGTTTGATGATTTTTAGAATTTTTTTTTCATATGTTCCATGAGTCACTGCTAACGTGTCCCACAATAGCTCATGCAGCCAGGGTCCGGAGACCACATTTCAAAAAAATAAAATAAAATCCTGGCCTCCATGAGTGACTTTTTAAAAAATTTGTGTTGCCAACAAAGTAAATACTTGAGGAACGGAAGGGAAACCTTTCAGTGACCGGGCGAGCAGGCAGCAGTAAATTTGGAGTCCCCCCATTTTACAAGACATGGGGCAGCCATCAGATTGAAAGGGGCTTTCCAAATTATTACAATCATTTGTCATCACATTAGCAGCTGGCCGATGGCTTGGGAAATCGTGATTGATTTTTAAAACAGCAAGGTTTGGATCATAAGCACTAGTTATAGTTTGTGTGTTGGGGGGGTGGAAGCCTGGTAAAAGATGGAGAGACACTGCGTCTCCTTTGTCTCACAGACCTAATTTTAACTGTCCTTACCTCACTTGCAAAGCAGTTCAGCGGTGACTTTCTCAGAGCTTACCTTTTGACCATCTCCACATTAATGCGCAGAGCACAGATGTCAGTATGGAACTCGCTGCCCTCTCTGTGCCTCCGGCAGAGGCTGCTCAGCCACTCTGTCTGTAAACCTGCAAATGCACTTCATTATTACCATGTTTTCATTTCTGCAAACTGGCCTTGGGTTCCATGAATAAAGAAAATGTTTTTTTTTCTGTTATTGTTAATCTCATCCTAGGTTATATAAAAAAATAAAGTGATAAAAATAAAAGATTCTTGGTACCCCTGGGAGCTGCATACCTTTGACTTGGGGGCATGAATGATGATTGTATGGTGAGAAAATGTTCCGGGTTTTAGAGAAGCATTGTTCAAAAAACTTTCATTTTGTCTGCCCACATTAAGTGATTTGTTATATATATTTTTTTGTTTGCTATTCTAATATTTAACTGTAGCCAATTGTGTTTTTTTATGTTTTTATTATTTGAGTAGGAAATTCCATTTCTTGTCTTCCAGTGTATTAAAGGAAACATTTATGTTTTTCAATATATATAAACAATAAATCATATTTCTCTTTCTAGCAAAAGGAAAGCCCTGCTGTTGAGTTAGTTGTGCTTTCAGAAGTGAAAAGGTTTCACACATTGTTATTTCAGAGGTAACTGTTATTTAAGCTTTGCTGCCATGTCACTATAAGCTGCCGCAGCTGATTGTGATTTAAGATGCAAAGGAATTCATATTTGTTGGCCGAGAAATTAAACAAAATACTTGAATGCGTGTGAAATATGGGCAGGTTTGTGAGGGGGTGTGACACCGTCACTGGAGTTTCTGTGAATCTAGATACAGATGCGCATGCCTCTGCAGTCGGGATTTAACATCCCCCCCCCACCACCACCACTCAAGTGCCCCTGCAGTGCCCCTGGGAGCTCCGACTGGCCCCCAGCAGGCCCTGCTGTCCAGCAGCTTGGGGTGAGCCCCTCTGCAGTGCACACCCACCTGCCTACAGGCCCCCAATTCGGGCCACGGTGTTGCCCCAGAACTTCGGGCTCTCAGGTGAGCAGCTGAACCACTAGCTGGTATCTGCTCCTGCTGTGGGCTGCTGCTTTGTTCAGACAAGTATAAATAAAAGTGAAAAAAACACATATATAAATGTTACATAAATTATTTTTCCATCAGCATTGCACAATCCGTTCTGGCACTGAGCTCTAACTATGTCAGGGCCTTGGTAATTTATATATAACAATTATTACACAGAGACTCCTCATTAAATTATCAATTTGAGTGAAGTAATTATCATTTCCTAAACAATTATTGATCCAGTCTTTTTCAGCTCAACATGATTTAAAAAAATATTTTTATTGATGTAAATTATTTACTCATAGAAAGCAATGAGTAAATGGGGTTAGTTAATATCTTTAAAAATACATTTAATTACACTATAAATATAAAGCATAAAAAATGCTAATGTACTAATGGTGTTCAATCATTATTTAAAAGTGTTTCCCTAGTATGCATGGTTTACAAGTAGAACGTTTTAAAGGAAATAAACGTTCACTGTGACCCATTAGTCAAGAAATGGTCAGAAGATGGATGAGCAGATCAATGGGTTCAAGTCTCACGACACCAAAGAATTTAAACATGGGAAGATAAGTCCTGTTGTATTACTGTTTATGCCCATACCTATCATTGAGGACACCGAGGTCAAGCCCTCAGTATTTATTCTGCAACTCCAATAACCAAATTCCATTACAGGGCACACCTAGGAAGGGGTAACACTATTGACCTCAGTATTTTAAAAATCCTGGCAACAGCTCTCTTACCTTTATTGTCTAAGTGACATAAAGTGCACACATAAAAATGGCCACTTTGTAACTGGAATTCCATTCACTATACCCCTGAAATCAAACACCCCAAACACATTTGTAATGTAGATGTCAGGATCTGTCCGTGCCATGTCCTGTTCTGTCTGTTGTTAACCCATTCGGCCAGCAGATATTGCTTGTCATCCTGATCTTTCTTCAGTGTTTTAGCACCTTTCTTAATTCTTAGTGTGTTCCCCTGCTCTCTGGACCACTGCATTACTGAATGGGCTGAGCCACTATGAATTGTGTAAGGCGTCTCTACTGTTGTGGGTTTGTAGCTGGCCTCATTTTGGACATAATGCTGTAGAATGGAACCTCCAGCCATGTTGGACATTTTGTGTTTGGTATACCCTGGATTTTTATGTAGTTGAGTATTTAGATACTTCAGTACAGATTCTTGTTCTTGTTCCTTTGCTAGTTGTACCTGCTTGTGTGCAGTTTGCAGTTTGATCCATAACTATTGTTCCTAACCCCTCCTAGTGTTTGAGTCAGTAATTATTACCCACGTCTGTTTCATGTTAAACCAAGTTCCTAGTCAATGGCCTGCACCTGTTCCTTGTATAGTCCTCGTGTGTGTGTGTGTGTGTGTGTGTTTATGTGTATATATATATTTGACTACCCTGCTGGTCATTGTAGACCAGGGGTGTCAAACTCTAGTCCTGGAGGGCCGGAGCCCTGGACATTTGACGTTTCCCCCCATTTAACACACCTGATTCATCTCCCTGTACTAATGGCCACACAGCTCTTGAGCTGAATCCTTTGTGGTGGAACAGGAACTAAGCTAGACGGGGCTCTGGCCCCTCAGGACTGCAGTTTTACACCTCTGCTGTAAATGATGTAAGTGTTACTTACTTATTGGTGTCTTCTGCTTGTGGTTCCTCTGTATTTCCTTGCATTATGTCTAGTTTTTGTTAGCTCTTGTTTACCAACTTGCTTTGGGTTTGACCATATGGTCCCTTTTAGTTTCTGGTTTATTTTGTACTCAGCTTGTAAATTAAAATCCCCCAATTGCCTGTAAGTTGTGGATCATCATTCCCTCATGCCACGACATGACAGTTGAATCCACTGTAATTAGGAGATGTACTGCCACACAAACATATCATGCAGTACCATGCACAGCACCCAGCATGTAGAGATTATATTTATTTAGTATTATTATACTGTGGCACTGTTGATTTCTCAGATCTGAAGGGTGTTGATTAATTTTCTATTACCACACATGCAATGCCAGCCAGGCGAATCACACTAGTAAATCAAAGCACAAGTATAATCTTTTATTCTAACATATTATTTAATGGAAACTATAAAAGCAAAGAAATTATTATATATCACTTAGACAGGAGCAGTGCTTCAGGCTGAAGGCCGTGTCCAGTCCCCAGTGATGAAATAACTAAATGATTTATTGACGTAATACTTGGAGTCCAGTCACACTTTGAAAGCAATATGCAAGATGGTATGAAAATCTAGCTTTAATAATCAACAAACAGTGAATAAGACATAACACAGCTGAATATCAGGAGTTACATAATGATAAATTAATAAAACAAATAAAACTTTAAAAATCTCTTTATATTTGTCTTATTTCTATATTTCTCTCTCTCTCTCTCTCTCTGTATATATACACTCAGTGACAAAACACGTTGTTGGTTTGAATGAGGCCGGGTAGTCGTATCATGCAATTTCCTGGCAATTTCACACAACCTTTTACCACATGCAGATTCATTTCCACCACTCCGTTGTTTTGTCACTAAGTGTGTGTGTGTGTGTAAAGCAGCCATTATATATAGACGTGTCTTTGCCTCCTCAGCCGTGCATTTAAAAATGCATAAGGCAAAGCAGTGCATTTTCCCGCTTATAGCACAGTCACTACACATTTGGCTTACACGCTCGTACAATAAGACTGGCCTTTGAGCATAGCAGCAGGCAGTTTCAAACTAATGATGTATGGTGTTGAATTAGACAATTGTCAAATTGTAGACACTGGCTTGGTTGGAATTTAAGCAAAATAGTAGGTTTAGGTGATTATATAATTTTCGTATCATCCAGACACGACACCGTAGTATATGGTATTTCAACGGCATTTTCAAAAGCAATGCTGTTCTAATATTTTGAAATCTTGGTGACAAAATTCAGGTCCCCCATGATATAGTTTCAGGTAAAGGACATACCGTGGTATGCCATGGGCTCACAAGGACTCATAAAATTACTACATTAATTTGAAAATTTCAGTGTGGAAACGTATCCTAAAGGTCATTTTTATCATTTCTATGTTGGCAAATTTATGACAGAAGCATTACCTAGCACCAGCAGTAAACTTTGGATACAGAAATCTATCAGCATCACAGACCTCTGGAGAGGGAAGCAAAAAAGAAACAACTCCTCAGACAGACTCTGCAGCCGCAAATCCAGGGATGAAATAAATCAGTCAACAAAGTGCCTTTAAAACACATTCACTTCTGTGTCATCAAACCAGAGGCACAGCACTGTAACGTAAACATTACAGCATAGCAACGAGATCGCTTAGCATCACCATTACATCATGAAAATAAGGTAACGATAAGCAATTTATAATAATAGATTAAAAAACAGGCAGCATGACATTTATACTTGTACTTACCCATGAATAGACCAAAATATTTTGTTCACATTATTTCCTCCACCTTTTTTACCTAACCAGAAATAAAGAAATTAAACCTCCAAATTTTTTGTCGCATTCTTTTGGTTCATTGCTATCCACGGTGATTATAAAACCAGAAAATTAAAGATATCCTCATAATGGACAGTGGGTGGCTCACAACCAATTTGCTTTCGATGTGTGTAGGTCCCATCCAGAAATAATCTCTTTTCATTTTGGTTTTAATTTGCTTTTATATAACATTTATATAATGTTATTTCACGTCATCATATGCAGTGTGTTGAATATGACTGGTGTGATAATAGAGCCGTACTTAACTTGCTTGTTTTAATGTGCTTGGAATGCTCTATTAACACAACCATCAAAGCATCAAGATGGCAGGACAAGGCAATTGTGCAAGAAATCAAGGCTTTAAGTGTACACTTTCACCAAGCTCATGATCAAAAACTCAGAGGTCAATTTTCAAGTCAAAAGAGCAGAATAAAGAGGGAATTTTATTTTACTTAAGTGATTATTTCTGTTGGGCAGTGCCTTGTTACAATTTGGTAGCCTGATGGGAAAACATGATTGTCCCAGGACATTGGGCTAATGATTTTGTGAGCCGTGGGCCCTGTTTTCACTTGATTTTAAATTGCGTCTTGGGCAATTGGATCACAAGTGGACGCATTGTGATCCGATCAATAAAACCACTTGCTGAAGTGGTCTGGGACGCATTACACCACATGTGTTTTATAGGCGTCCTGATGCGTCTCTGAGAAGGACATAATAATAACTGCGCACAGGGCCATTTGACCTTCTAGCAGAAGTGATGTAGGCAGGAAGAAAGGCTGATTACGCGATCAGTTGGATACATTGGAGATGCATGATAGGTGTAAATGCCCATCTGTCTTGGCTGTCCACTTGCGAGCTGATTGCCAAAGACACATTTTAAAACCATGTGTAAACAAGACCTATAATACCGGCCAAGCCTAAATAGTAGTTATACCAATAAATGTATGTTCCTTTTCTAAACATGAAAATAATATTTTCAAGTACAAACGTGTAAGCCAAATGTGCTTTAACCATGGTAAAAGTGGATTAATGCACTCTATGCTCTACATTATACATTCTAAACGCATCACTTTATATTGGGGGGTTGTTAGCTTCCACAGCTGTGCATTTAATATTGTATAATGCACGGCTTGTCATTCAGTAACACTTACTTACCACCTCATTCAATGATTTGTAAACTTTGCATGCTGCAGTCTGCCTAGCCAGCTGCTACGGGGATGTGTAGTAAGGGACAGGCTACCTGCCTAGCTGCTTCAGGGGGTATGTGGCCGGAGAGCAGGCCACTGGCTTGCTGCTGTGTGGGGATGTGGCCGGGGAGTCAGCCGCCAGGTGGAGGGCAGGCCGCCTGGCTAGCTGCTGTGTGGGGATGTGGCCGGGGAGTCAGCCGCCAGGTGGAGGGCAGGCCGCCTGGCTAGCTGCTGTGTGGGGATGTGGCCGGGGAGTCGGCCGCCAGGTGGAGAGCAGGCCGCCTGGCTAGCTGCTACAGGGATCTATCTATTTCTGTGCTCCTTCATGGGTCCTTATAGGGAAGCTTCCCTCAGCGGCTCACTGCACTTTCTGCAAAATCATCACTGCTCAGTGTTGAGCGGCATCTGAACTGCCAAATCTCTTAAAACCTGATCTATCAGTTATAAACAATGCTCCTCTGTTTGAGCAATACTTTAAAAAATTTTGTCGGGCCTCCGTCTAAACACCAAATGCTTCGTCAAGAAGCCTGAGGGCCTCGCTCTCTTTTGCAGGTTTACAGGGCTTTCATAACTAATCCCGTTTGTCATTTTTTTAATTCTAGCACTGAGGTGTTTTTGTTTTGGAAAAGCTGCCCTGCCAAAGGATGAGTTGTGTCAGAGGTAGCTAGCCAAAGCTTTATTATGGTTTATATCCTCATATGCCACTTCAAGAAGGAAAGCTATTAAGGAGAAGACACCCCTGAGGATCTCTGCTCTTCTTGTGAGATCTGTTGTGGAAGTAAACTGAGGCATTTGCTGTAAGAAAGGATTTGGCTTCAACCAAAGACTAGTATTCCTTGGGGATTTATGAGGGAACCATAGGGAATTGGCCAATCCAAATTATTTGAACTACCTAGGCCTTTAAAGTAGGCTCCCTACCATACATGCAGTGGTGTTAAATGGCTTATTTATGTTTTTATTTGATGAAAATGGAATGCTTAATTATGTCTGCCTGAATGATTAAAGCTAATCTACATGGCAGTATATTTAACTGCTTGACTACTTGTCATTAAAATGTTTTTTATTGATCCTTTAGTTAAAAATTTGCATTGTCATCTTCTATTTTACAGTCATCTTGGAGGCAGTCCCTAATGCCTGAACAGTTTGTGTCATGTTCTTAAATATTCTAACTGAATACAGTATATTCTGATGTTCCAACCCAAAACTTAATCCATAACAATGACTGTGGCATGTGTTCTGCTAATTTGGAGTATGGCGGCTGGATTTGCAAGTGAGAATGGTAGGGATTAAAAACAACCACAGTCTAGTCCTCATTTTGTGGGCTACATTATGAAGATAATTGCATTTCGGTGACTTTGGTGTCCTGCTAAATTTTATTTAGACTTCATCATTTCTTAATGTAAATTCAAGGATAATGAATGTATACTCACCTTTTGCACTATATATTTGCAATTAGTTGCTTCAGTTTTTTCCATCTCCTGACATTATTAGTTTTTTCTTCTTCTTCACATTTCCTCTTTGTCCATGTAATTCAAAGCTTTTAAGGAGCTTCAGAGTGAAACAGTGAGTCACAGTCTCCAATTAAAGGAATGCGTCAAAACAAACACGTTTACCAAATGAGCTCATTTAGCGCTTGTGGTTCTCAGTTTAAAGATATGACTGGATTTGGGCGGAAGCCTTTTCAGCCATAAAGGACTATTTCCTTCCATCTGGTTTGTTTGTAGAGTGTTCAAAGTCCTCAATTGTCTCTTTTTTTTCAATTCTCCATCGTATATTCAAGGCATTTTCTTGCATGTACTTGTCTGTTCTGAGAATGGCTTAAGCTCCCTATGATTCTCAAAGACTGAAAGTTGAAAATGATTAAGTGTGTGGTGTAGGATAAAAGGCATTTGACTCATCAGGGATTGCAATCTCAACAAGAATTCAGTGATATGTTGGTTTTTACAGCATGGGAGATCCGTACTATAACCTTATCCTAAGCAATTTAAGATGAGGAAACAATTAATCAACTATGGTAGTTTTGCGTTGTGATGGTAAACAATGTTGGTGAGTCATATATACATCTTTGAAGTCATGGTTTTACTGTCTCCAAATTAGAACCTTGATGTGTCATTAGTGTTTAATATACATTAAATAGGGTCTCCAATAAATGGCGTGTCTGCAGGCAAGTCAGTCAGTTCCTGGCTTGTTCGGCGTGTGTCCATGCCCACAGCAGCAGGTTGCAAATAGCCAGTTCCAATCAACACCCCTGCAGGCTACTCCGTTCTGGGGGGAGAGTGTGTGGACCCCAAAAAAGACACAACCATCTTCTGATTTCCCACACAATGCTGATGGTGCTTCTTCTGATACTGTAACATTAACCACATTGGTAGTGAAGCAGAGTTCTTGTCCACTGTCCTCCATGTGTCACAGTCAGTGGACTCCGTGGACATGTGGGCATGGGGAAAAGCCACTGTAGCTACCAGGGTCTACTAGTGGAATTAGGGAGAAGGAAAGGACATGAAAAGTCCATACACACAGTTCCAAGGGGAACACATCACAAGATCCTGATTACACAACAAAATGGTCAAATAGAGCCTCTGCCCAAGAAACACTTTTATAAGTACATGTTACTTGGCACTTGGTGGAAAATGCATATTTATAACATTTCTCCATTGTAACATAAAATGACCTATTTGTATATGTACATACTGTACAGTCACTGACCGCTTTATTAGGTACAACCTTCTACCAGGTGGGATCCTTTTTGCCTTCAGAAGTGCTTTAATTCTTCACGGCATAGATTCAACAAGGTGCTTGAAACAATCCTCAGAAACTTCATGTTGACAGGATAGCATCACGCAGTTGCTGCAGATTTGTCTGCTGCACCTTCGTGATGCAAATTCTTCCGTTCCAACTCATCACATAGAAGCTCTATTGGATTGAGATCTGGTGACTGTGGAAGCCATTTGAGTACAGTGAACTCATTGCCATGTTCAAGAAACCAAACTAATATGGACTTTGAGACATACCACATTATCCTGCTGGAAGTAACCATCAGAAGCTGTGGTCATGAAGGTCTGGTCTTGGTCAGCAACAGTACTTTGGTAGGCTGTGGTATTTAAAAGGTTCAATATATAAACACATTCTACAGTGTGTCCTGGACATGCATGGAGAACCTCCCCAGGGAGAAAACCTAGACAAGATCCTCAGGTGACTCCTTTTGGGATGAGGAGCAGCAGCTCTACTCTGAGCTTCTCCTGAATGTCTGAGGTCCCCACTTTACCTCTAAGGCTGTACCCAGACACCCTGTGAAAGAAACTCATTTCATCTGCTTGTATCATGCAGTCTCATTCTTTCATTCACTACCCAGACCTCATGACCATAGGTGAGGGTTTGAATATAGATCAATAGCTTCACCTTTTGGCCCAACTGTCTTGTCACCACAGAAGACATAAGAACATAAGAAATTTACAAATGAGAGGAGGCCATTCGGCCCATCAAGCTCGTTAGGGGAGAACTTAACTAATAGCTCAGAGTTGTTAAAATGTTATCTAGCTCTGATTTAAAGGAACCCAGGGTTTTAGCTTGTGCTACACTAACAGGAAGACTATTCCATACTCAACACACTGTGTAAAGAAGTGCTTCCTCAAATTTGTTTTAAAATGTTCTGCCGCTAATTTCCACTTATGGCCACGAGTTCTAGTATTTTAACTAATACTGAAGTAGCCATTTGGCTGAACAGCATCCAGACCTGTTAGAATCTTATATACCTGGATCATGTCCCCCCTTAGTTTCCTTTGCTCAAGGCTGAACAGATTCAGCTCAGCTAACCACTCCTCATAAAACATTCCTCTAAGACCAGGAATCATTCTCGTAGACATCCGTTACACCCTTTCCAAGGCAGCAATGTCCTTTTTAAGGTACGGTGACCAAGCCTGCACACAATTTTCTAGGTGGGGTCTTACCAAGGAGTTGTATACACACCGAGGTCTTTCTCATAATCAGCTACCTTTATTTCAGTGGAACGCATAAAATATCTGTACTTTATATTTCTGCTCCCTTCATGGATTACCTTACATTTATGTACGTTAAATTTCATCTGCCAAGTATCAGCCCAGTCGCTAATTAAATCAAGTCACCATTGTAGCCTCTGTGCTGCTAGTTTAGTATCTGCTACACCACCCACCTTGGTGTCGTCTGCAAATGTAACCAGTTTACTGTATGTATTGATTTCAATATCATTAATGTAAATTAGGAACAATAAGGTCCTAAAATTGAACCCTGCGGTACCCCACTATGAACACAGGCCCACTGTGACATTGTGCCTCTAATAACTACTTGCTGCTTCCTGTCTTTTAACCAGTTTTCAATCCAAGCTGCTACAATTCTTTAAATCCCTGAAGCTCTGAGCTTAAGCAAGAGCTGTTTATGGGGGACAACATCAAAGGCCTTCTGGAAATCTAAGTAGATCACATTATAAGCCTTTTTCTGATCAATTTCTCTTGTAGCTTCCTCAAAGAACTCAATTAGATTCATTTAACAGGATCTACCTCTCCTAAATCCATGTTGGCTATCCCTCAGAATGTTATTTGCATCCAGGTAATCTACCACTTTCACGTGGATTATAGCTTCCATTATTTTTTCAGTAATGCTAGTTAAACTAATTGGCCTATAGTTTGCTGGATTACTTCTATCCCCTTTTTTTGAATACAGATGCTCCTCTACTTACGAACTTTCAACTTATGAACTTTGAGACATATGAATGAAGAGGACTGTAAGTCCGCATCGTCTTTGTTGGGCTCCCGGTTCTTGTCCACAACATTTTTTTTTCTGTGCGATGATTCCGCCTAGTATGACTTCTGCCCGCTACTCCCGCTGCAATCAGGGCCCTTTGATTTATTTATTTTGAGCTTAGCTGGGTTTTGTACCACATCAGCCTCAGTTATAAATACATTTGTTATAGACGACGCTGTATTTGTACTAAATGGTGGGAAGCTACACTACTTGTGTTCTCTACTGTGAACACCCGTGTAAAATAATCATTAAACTCATTCTCCATACAATTTAATTTTCAATTATAAGCCCCTTATTATCCCGCAAATTAGTGATTTCAGCTTTTAGAGCTCTTTTGGAGTTAAAATATTGGAAGAATCTTATAATGTCATCCTTAGCCTCCAATGCAATCTTCCTTTCTACATTCCTCTTAGTGAGACTAATGTTATTTTAACTCTACCTGTAGACTTAGATACTCCTGCTTTATTTTGAAATAGTTAATTTCCATTTGTGGAACAGACCCCTTTTCCTCTTGAGTTTATTGTTAATTTCATCAGTAAACCACCTTGGTTGCAGTTTCCTAGATTTAGTTTTGCTGGAAACAGGTATGGAGTCCTCTTGCACTTGCAACAATGAGCTTTTAAAAAACTCCCATGCCTCTTCAACAGTTTTGCTGTTTAACTCCATCCAGTTTACAGTTTCTAGTTTCAGTCTCCTACCATTAAAGTTAGCCTTCCTGATACTGTATACTTTGTTTTGGACTTTGCTCTTCGGACACTAAAATTAACCTCAAATTTAACCACGTTATAGCACTTGATAAAGCATTCTGGAATGGCTCCAAACCTTTAGCTTACAGTAATTAATAATATGGAAAATACATGACATTTCATATCCAAGGTTTCCAAAAAGGCTGGATACTGCATCCTTGTGTTTGCAGCACAAGTTTTTCTATACAATATTAATTACTAAATCAATCATTGAACTGCTGCTTAGGGTTCTCTGGTATCAAGTGCACTTATGAAAACGTTTATGCTTGAACATAGTGTTCATCATGGACAAACTATGGATAGACAGAAGTCCAATTACTGATCAGTACTCGGATTCCGATCAGGCAGGTTATTCCTCCCAATCACACCCCTCAAGGTTTCATTGTCATTACCCACATGAGCGTTAAAGTCTTCTGGTAGAACAGAGGAGGTACCTTCACCAACCTAAACAAGGTTTTCAGAAAGACTGGATACCGTGAACTGGTGTTTGTGGCATAAGTACAGACAATAGTCTGAGCCTGTCCCCCAACTCAAAGTCAAAGGAAATCAGCCCTCTTGTTCACTGGGGTGTACAAACACTGAATTCGGAGGCTTTGAGCAAACAGACACCTGCCCAACATTTCTCACACAGGGCAACTTAAGAGTGCAATACATTTCAGTCCAGCATTTGGGTTCAGAGCCTATGCTGTGTGTTAAGGTGAGCCTGATTATAAATACACATTATTTCACTTTATTTATTGTAAACAAATAAATTTTAAAAAATAATAAAATTACTTTATTAAAACAGTGAAGATACAGGGTTAGACCCTTTCATGTCCATTTGAAGTCAGTTTCAATTTAACACGTGAATAAGCTCAAGGTTGAGCATCACTGGGTTTGCTTACAGGTAGAAATGACACAGGTAACACAGGGCTTAATTACTCTCCTCAAAAAAAAAAGAATGATCACTGCCAATCCAGTAAACAGACTGCCTACAGTTGGCCCACAGTGTTCCACAGGCTATATGCAAAATCAGTTAATGAAAGATTTCACAAACATTTGACTGACATCTGATATTCCAGGTGAGGTGATTTACAGTAATCATTCCAGCAGAAAACCCCGACATACTCCAGCAGGCCCTAAATCTATTTAGCGTTTCATGAAGAAATCAATTGCATTCCTTTGGGAGAGACATGACATATAAACTAGCAACAAGACCAGCCGTGTTTCTTAACCCTTGTACTTACAGCACAATGTGAAAAGAAATTTGTATGAATTAGATTTGTACTGCATGATTTAAAAGATGGATGAAACCCTTTAGATGTGTTTTACAGAATTTGTGCAGGTTTATGAATAATAATAATAATTACAGGTGTAATATCCATCCATCCATCTGCTATACATGCTTATTAATAACAGGGAACTCTCATACTGTGAGAACACATAGCTTCCAATTCAGCCAACTGCATGTTTTTGACCCAGCTGAAGAAAACCCCTGCGAACATGATAAAAAGCACCAAACCCTTGGAGAGCATGTCAGCTCCACAGGGCCAGGGGCACAAAGCAAACCCACAGCTGTATATGTGTGAGGTAACAATGCTGCACCAGCGCCCAGACGTGTCAAAGTGATGGTGAAAATGAGCTAAGCTGTCGGGGATGCTTGCTGTGTGTTTGACATCACATCCAGCTTTAGGTAAGATGTTATAGAAAACTCATCAATGATAATTTACTGCACTTTCTCTAGAGTAAATTTATAACTGTCATATAAAGACAAAAAATGTATAGACATTATGTTAAAGGGGCACCTAAATTGTTAATTTCAGCTTTACACTTCCCCTAATTGGTCCCACTGCTGACCTATGCCATAATTGGAGTGGCTGTCATTTTTTTTCTTCCCCTGTATTGTAGACCTGCATTATTATTATGATTATTATTATTATTATTATTATGGGTGCCCTCTTCAGGTCAGGGAAGAGGAACTGCCGCTAGTGGAGGAGTTCAAGTATCTTGTTCACGAGTGAGGGTAGGCGAGATCAAGAGCTGGACAGACGAATCGGAGTGGCGTCTGCATTTCTGCAGGTGGTTAACCGGTTTGTCGTGACTAAGAAGGAACTGAGCCGGAAAGTAAAGCTCTCGATCTATTGGTCCATCTTCCCAACCTACCCTCACCTATGGTCATGAGCTGAAAGAATGAGATTGCGAATACAGGGGGCCGAAATGAGGTTTCTCCACAGGGTGTCTGGGCTCTCCCTTAGGGACAGGGTGAGAATTTCGGATATCCGGGAGGGCCTCTTCACGTCGAAAGGAGCCAGTTGAGGTGGTTTGGACACCTGGTGTGGATGCCTCCTGGGTGGCTACCCGGAGAGGTTTTCCGCACATGAACTACAGAACAGAGGCCCCGGGGCAGACTCAGGATTCGCTGGAGGGATTTTATCTCTCAGCTGGCCTGGGAGCGCCTCGGCATCCTCCCCGAGGAGCTGGTAGAGGTAACTGGAGAGAGGGAGGTCTGGGTATCTCTCCTGAAGCTGCTACCCCTGCAACCCGAACCCCGGACAAGCGGAATATAATGGATGGATGGATGGATGGATTATTATTCTTCTTATTGTTGTTGTTGTTGTATAACCCAGATAGGTAATACAAATGCTTTTGGGACCAGTCTGCTCCTGCAAACAATTTCTTGTTAACATAATAATTCAAACGTATTTCCCAGATCATTTTGATCCTTTGCAGGGGCATCGTATTGGTGACAAACTGCAAATTGAAGCCACTCCACTTAGTGGCAGCAAAGGGAAGGGTGAAAGCAGACAACATTTGACATTGTGAATGTGATGTCATGAAGTACTTGATGGATTACAAAAATATTATATGGATGAAGACCTACACCTGACCTTATTTTTAAACAAACTATCCAAAAAATGGTATGATGCAACAACACTATGTGGTAGCAAAGAAAGGAAATGGCAGCTGTCTTGTGAACAGAGTAACTCTGAAATTGAAGCAATGCTGCAAAGTCAACATGAAAAAGGCAGTTTCATCCTTTGTGTGAAGTATAAAGACGTGGACCTGTTCAAATTCTGAGACATATTGCACCAAAATTTAAGCAATGTCACTTGCGACAGCAAATCACATTACAAAAAGCTTAACCCACCAGTACACACATGGCTATAATATGTTATGCCTTTTGATAAATATTTATAGCCGTGTTTATAATGCTTTGTGAATGCATTATTATTTGTTAGGAATTAAAGCCTTAAGTAAAGTGTTACCACCCCACTTCCCTGAAACTTGCTGAGCTTGCCAGCACAGATTAGTGGAATGATGTTACATAATTTTTTTATTCTCTGGAGAATTTAAGATTCATTTGCAAGCCAGATTTAACAAAGAATTATAAAGATATTGTAGACTAGTACTTTGAAACCTCTTATAAATAGTGAATGATTCCACAAAATGCTTCATCCTCCTTACTAAAGAATACGGCAGATTGTCCAGTGCAATCTTCTCTATCATTTTAGTAGCTGTGTCTTTATTTCAAGTGCTGCTATTTTAATATTAAGTTAAAATATGCCAATACATTGATTTTTAATTAACATTAGCCAAAACCAATATATTGTAAACTGTGTTCAGCTATTACTTCAACTGATTTTTACAGTAAGGTTTGATCATGCCTATGTATTATTCAGATTCAAACTGTACTAGGTTGTTATATCTCCGGTGTTACTTGAACTTTAAATTTCATCTGACTGTTTGTACTGATATTCATTTGAAGCCACAAATGTTATTCTAATATCTACGGTGTTGCCTGAACTGCCTTTCTTCTGATAGCCTCTTAACTTGCCTCACCCCCTGACTGACCTATCTGCACAGATAATAGTTTCCAGACTTCAACAACAATTTCAAATATCGTAACATGAAGAACATCCAGCCAAAATGAATTTGATTATAATGAAACATCCAGACTGTCACGCCCACAGGGACAGGACAACACAGCGGTAGACTATCGCCACGTAATCAGCAGGACAATCCAATCACTGCTTAAGCCGATCGCAACTTCTCGGATGTTGTGAAGTATTGTTGCCATTTTCGAATGTGCCTTACCGAGCGTATTTCCTGTCTCCTGTTCGTCTCAACTGCCCTACCTGCTCCGTCCTGCCCTACTGCCTTGACGATCCAACCCCGCTTCCATCGTCATCTCCCCGTCCCGTCTATCTGTGTAGGACTGTTGGTGATCGACCTCTGCCCGTTTTACGACTACCCTTTTGGATTTTCCCTCTGGCTCTGTTTGCCCCTGGCTTTCCTAATAAAGCAGTCTCCTGCATTACGGGATTCGCCTGTTCCTTGGCTGCACATCGTAACACAGACATAAAAATATTGATAAAATTTGTTAGCATTTCAATATGGCTCCTAGGCAGGTCGTGCATTTCCTGTTTGTTTACATGGATTCACACTCACTGCACAAAGTATGCTGATCTTGGCATCTGAATCTTCGTAATGGTCCAAACATCAGTACCTGTCACAATTCTTTAGTCTATAAACAAGCTAAAATGCTCAAAACAGAAAAAAACTATGCCTGTAAATTTAAAAACTTCCGATTCTATACAATCTGTGTTCACGATTCGATTTTCTCACAGTTTTTAGCAGAATGAGCTGCGGACAAATTTATTCAAAAATGTTCTTTTATTTATCTTTCTAAACTGTGCAAAATGTGTCATCTTCTTTACAGTGTGACTGAAATTGAATATAATACTGTTTTTAAAAATCCCAAATAAAAATAAGTAAATAAAAAATCTTTAAATAAATAAAGTAAGGCTTGCACGTGCAGCTTTTTAGCATGGTTTGCCCTGTTAATAATCTTCACTCAGCTCAGTGTGGTGCCAGAGGACATGCTGAAGCATGTTCATTGTGCTATTTGTGTATGATATCAGTCTTTTACAATGTTTGCATGCAGTTTTTGTCTGTGCTTTTCCCTGGTTTCGTTTGTGATTAACAGAAAGCTAAAATGTTGCCACACCGACCGTATAAGGTTGAGTGGTGCATCTATCCATTTTATGAAACCGCTTAACCCCAACTGGAGTCACCGGAGCCTATCATGGGAACAATGGGCAGCGATAAGAACCAACCCCAGCCAGTCGCCTACACACCACAGGGCACACACACTCACTCACTCACTCACTCACACACACACGCAACTACAGGGCCAATTTAGCCTCATCAATTGACCTATCCTGCATGTTTTTGGACTGTGGGAGGAAAACGGAGCCCCCAGCAAACTCAGGGAGAGCATGTGAACTCCACACAGAAAGGATCCGGAACTGAAACCAGGACCTTCTTATTGCACCACCACGCTGCCCCGCCATGCATCCTCAATCTCAAATTCGCTCACCATCTTGCATACGGTCAAAACCAAAAACTGATGTCCAGAGTTGACATGAATACGCAGTGACATCTGACGTCGACCGTGAAATTATTATTATACCATTCTATTATATAATTTTTTCTGTTAAAGTATTGTGAAGTACTGTACTCTTAATTTAAAGTCTGTGATGTCATCAAAGTACAGGATTTCAGCATGTACACGGCACTTACATGCGATTCACAGCATTCACATACATAACTCTCAACCAATTTAACAAATGAAGGCTGCATTCAGGCCAATTCATTTGGTCTGCCCTAAATGCCAAGGGTTTCCAACCAACTACCTCGTGACACAGGGACTATTGACCCTCCCTTTTGAGGGACTTCTCAGCCATTCAGTAATGTGCAGCTCCTTGAAAGAGGAAGAAATGAAGAGCCCAGATACAGTTCAGTGATATGTCACAAGCCCCACCTTAATTTAAAATTATGCTGCACAGTGTCAGAGCTTTAAAAAAAGACCATCCAGTGACGACTCAGTGGGCAAGAGAATGACTTTTAAAACTTAGGATACACAGTCAGGAATGTAATTAAGTGGGAAAAAGTACAGTTTGACACAGGTAAGGCACTTTTTAAATACTTTTATATGCTGTTTTCTAAACTGGGTGAACTAGAGGTGGCGTGGGGAAAGCTGATGAAATTTCACCATTGCTGAACCAATCAAGACAAGATTTATAGTGATTGTTGCCAGGTGTTTTCTTATTATGTCAATCAACACATTAGTCATTGGATTAGTTGCCTAATCAAAAAAATAATTACCAGATTAATCAATACAAAAGTAATTGTTAGGTACAGCTTTAGATTTTATATACACTCCACTGTACCTGTGAGGCAGTTTTTTGCCAGATAAATTCCAGCTTGTGTGTCCAGTCAAAAACAAACAAGGTATCAGCAACACAATCGGCTCTGTATGTCTCTGTATGATATTTGTTATTTAGTTATACTGTTGTTGTGACTATTACAGTTCTGAACGTTATGTCACAGAATGTGTTGCACATTGTGCAAATGAGAAATAAATAGAATAGAAATATTAAGAAACATAAAGAATACATATAAAATACATTTTAATATATGGACATTAAGACATATGTAAAAAATATACTTAACCCCCTAATTGGTGGGAAAGATTTGCAATCATATTAAGTGCAATTGTGCAATAAATGAATAGGTGTAGTTTCATAGTTTCGTGTCACAGCTAGGTCTCAGAAAATTAATGTTTATTGGCTTTTACATTTCCATATCCAGTAATTCGGTGTGGGAGGGGGTAGGGATAAGATGGGGAAAGGGGTGACAGGGCTATTGGGGTAATACATTGTTGTCGTTCTGACAGCATCTTTTCTAATCCATCTATTTTCCATGCCCACTTATCCTACTGGGTTGTGGGGGGTCCGGAACCTATCCAGGAAGCAATGAGCACGAGGCAGGGAACAACCCTGGATGGGGGGCCAGCCCATCGCAGGGCACACCCACACACCATTCACATCTACGGGCAATTTAGCAACTCCAATTAGCCTCAGCATGTCTTTGAACTGTGGGGGGAAACCAGAGTACCTGCAGGAAACCCCACGCTGACACAACATGCAAACTCCACACACATGTAACCCAGGCAGAGACTCGAACCCAGGTCCCAGAGGTGTGAGGCAACAATGCTAACCACTGCACCACCATGCCACCCCCATTATTATTATTATTATTATTATTATTATAATAGTTGTTGTTAAAATATCATTATGGCTTCATGCTGTATATTTACCTACATCAGCAATATCTTATATTATCCATATTAAGATCCTTCAGTTGAGGGTCACGGTGAGCCTTTAGCCCATGTCACTCAGGGACCCTGGGAATTGTACTGTCTTTCCCCCCAGTTCCCATCTTCGTTGTCAGCAAGTCCTACAAAACGCTTGTTTCTTGTCATGAAATGTCACCATACAGGGAGTACATCTCTTCTGGCCATCCAGTACCCATAATGCCTATAATACTCGCAGCCTGCTGTGGCTTTGCATGAGTAAGGGGCTTCAGCAACGGGTGAAAAAGAAAACGGGTCCAACATGTGGCTGGTACTGCACTGCACTATCTGCTGTTGACTCAAGTCATCAGCTTTCTGGCTCCACTTTGACCTAAATCACTCTTGTTAAGGCGTGAATCAAGAACCCAAATGATCCATTGCAAAAGTCAAAAGAAAGGGACAAGCCCTGTAGCCTCATGGTAATGTGACTTTCTCCCACGGTACCACAATTAGCAGGGCAGAGCTAGAATGTGAGCTCATGAATACTACATAAGCCAAAATAAACTCTTACACTCCCCTTTTATACAGCCTATGATTTATCAGATTCCATCAATTTTTGTGATTTTTGTAATCTTTACATTTCAGCTACTTAATTAATGTTATTGTTACTGTAGGATGGAGTGATTGTCTGTGTCTAATGAATCCATGCTCTCTTCCGTTTCACCACGTTCCTCTCCTTATCAAACCTACCATAGATTTGTAGAAGTACTAACGAGGAAAAGTGAAGGTCATGTAACAGAAGCGAGTAGACATATGAGGTATGTTTGATAACTGGTTTGGTTGTCTGTCCAATCCCAGTTTAGGGACACATATCCAGGCTGGAATTCAGTGCTGTATGTGAGTGTTGTCTAGAATGGAATGCACTTTGTCAGACAAGAGTGCATGCTGGCATGAAGAGTACCCAGAAAACACTGGTATGAATATTGCATTGCATGTGCTCAAGTAATCATGAAGTCACACCCTCACTAACATTCTCATAATTAGACAAATGCATATGCAATTTGAACAGGCTAATAAATAATTCAGAATGGCTATTTATTGCTTGTCAATAACGTACTAAATGCATATTATAATTTAGTTATTATTGTTTGTGTTGAAGGCTAGATTTATATGGTGCATTGATATAATGAATGTGTTACAGTTTTTCTCAAATGCTAAAACACAAAAGCCAATCCTCTAAACCAAACGATTAGTTGTCTAAACACATCTACTAAATCTAGCCACCATTTTCCAATATCATAAACACATTTCACATGAAGACACAATTCACAAAACACAATCCTCC
>JABFEB020000033.1:10284563-10303450 GCA_019775895.2 Stomatorhinus ivindoensis | reverse complement strand
ATATATTGCAGCATTACATGAGAAAAATGGGTTGCCCTATAATAGCACATATGCACATCCGAGGTGTTCCCTGATTCCTGGATCATTATATGCATTAAAGGGAAGCGTGGCGGATGGATGGACATGCACAATTTTTGTTTGTGCTGCATTTTTTGCGGCCCAGTGACGGAGGAGATCTTCATCGCGAATGAGCCCACTACTCTGCTCCCGATAAGCCCCTTCAAAGGCACTCTGCTAAGCATCATGCTGTTTAAAGAAGCAGTAATTACTTCCAGAGCCTCCCACTGTGCCTGCACTGCCGGCGTGGGGAAGCGGGCCTTCTCTGCTTAAAGCAGGCCTAAGTAGATGAAAGAAAAAAAACCTTCTATCAGGTCTTTTACTCTCACTTTATCATAACAAGACCTCCTTTCTCCAGGCAGGTCCAGCTTTTGTTCCCTGAGATTAAAAATAATTTTGAACAAAATGGCCTGCTTGTGATGATTAGCTAAAACCTCTGTACTGTTTGCTCCGGGTCGAACATCGATAACTTGGCACCAGTGGTGGCTTTCCGCTTTATCTCATCCCAAATGTCCTTGTCTTTAAGCCGCTGATTGTCCTTGTATGGTGGATTTAGAGCATAACAGAAGGTAATAAACAGTGGGGGTGATTATAAAGTTTGTGGAGCAATTGTGGGGAAACTCAAAAGTACAGGATTCCCTTTTTGCTGTCGATATGAGTGTGATATGCTGGTGGCCTCTGAAAGCTCTCTTTACCTGCCGGCCTCTGCTGTGTTACTTCATTGTAAGCTTTTTTTGAGTTGGCAACATGCTCCTTTTCTGGTAAACTGCAGGTTTGGCTCTGTTACGTTATCTTGTTCCCGACATGTCACTGATTGAAGGCATATAGTTTTCCTGCTGTTCATGCTTAATTGATGTGAAGGGGACCAGTCAGCTCCTTCAATGGCAGTGTTTAATATTTTGCATATGAGAGTAATTTGTTTTTCTTCAGAATTGATACCCACATGTCGGGGGTTTGTAGCTCAGTGGGGTAGGACTGTGTGCCTGTGATCGGAAGGTTGCTGTTTCAAGTCCTGTGGATTGTGGAATTAAGCCCCTGAGTTAAACCCTTAATCCCAGCTGCATTAGGAACATTAGTTGACCCTGCTCTCAGGTTCTCTTGTGTATATGGTTTGGCTAAATGTGTAAATCTGTAAAAAGAGAACATCCTATAAACATGTGGTTTCTTATTCAGATTTGCTTCCTCGTGTGGAGAAGGAAGACTCAACCCTCATACCTCAACATATTGTTCAGTAATATAATAAATGATTGCTATGTATAATGGAATGGGCTATGGCATCTCAGCACAGGGTGAAGTTAGTGGATAAAAACATGTCCTGATTCCAGAGCCAACATGTTGTAGTACTTTCTAAGGTCTAATGTCCATGCTTATGCTAAAATGGCTGTCTTTTGCTTTGGGTCCACCCTACATCTACCCCCCACCAAAAACATCCCCTGTTCCTGTCCCTCTTACCCTGTCAGACAGTTCTTCTCACTGTCTAAACTTTGTCTTTAAGGACTAAAACTTTGTGTGTAAAATCTGTGTTTTATTGATTAATCACTTGCAACAAGATTGTGGGATAAGAATTATAGTTGTAATGCACTCAAAGAAAAGGGCAATTCTAAATAAGAGCCCTTCCCTGCCTGGTCTATTTCTCCTAGACATAACTGAGCTGAACTTAACATCAAATATAAGTTTTTTGATTAATTTCTCATACTTCTTAAATTCAGCTCCTGAGAAATAGCCTTCCTCTCATCTCAGCCTGACCACAATTTAAGATCTTAAAATGCTCCTTTTCTTCTCTCATTGGACTGATCTTTCTTTGTCTGAAATAATCAGATCTCGAGATTACAGTAAGATCCTAAAGATCGATGGGCTAATACATGAGCCTGGACCACATACGAAATTTGTCCCAGTGATTAAATTCAGGTCTCAACTCTGTGTATTTTATCTGTTCTCAGACTCTGAGAAGCACAAAGGAACTCCTACTTTCCTTCTATTTGTCCTGTTTTTCTCAAACAGGATAATTTGTCTTAGATCGATTTATTCTTTTGCTCCTTATTTTTCCAAATTGAGGGTTTAGGAGAATCAGGTCAGAAGTCAGTAATCGCCAAATAAGAAGATATGATTTACTGCGACAAAGAAAATATTGTTCTGAGTAGCTAAATTTTCCTCTGTGGTAGTATAACATGGCAGATTTGTGGCCAAATGGTTCACCTGTTCCTATCTCAGGATATCACCATTATAGTCATAGTAAAATATCTAACTGCATGGGAAAACTAAGCAAAACATCTATGCAATTTAAGTCACTCAACAAAAGACAAAATTGGCACAATTCATGGTTGGCATAAATTAGTAAATGTGTAGTAATCAGCACCACACGGCTCATGCGCACAGGAAGCCCATTCCCAGCCTGCAGAACAATTTTTCATTTCACTCATTTCTCAGTTTATTGGTGTTTGTATATGAACAAGGTTTCTCATTAATGTTTGTCTTTAAAAAATGGAGTGGGTCTCTTTTCCAGAGCTGCATATACAGTACATACGTGTGTGTGTGTATATATATATATATATATATGTATACACACACACATGCACACAACACAGGTCAGGAAAAAGTTTCTAAGACAGCAGCACACATGAAACAGGAGACACTGGCAATAACCAAAACCCAGCCAGGTAGAGGGCAGAAGTGACTTTCTAATGCCAGAGATGACTGTTAACTTATCCAGCAGTGCCTCATAAATCAGAGGGTGACCTCAAGTGACCTTCAGAAAGAATAGGAAACATTAAGTGTTGTGAAGTGCACTGCTTGGACAATTCATAACAGGCTCCTAGAAGCAGGACTGAAGAACCATAAAACAAGGAAGAAGCCCTTTGTCAATGAGAAGCAGGAAAGAGCCTTCACAATGTATATTTACATATACATATCTATACATACAGCACACACACACACACACACACACTGTACAATCTCTATATTTTCAGTTTATGCCAATGTCTCAATCCTATATTAAGCATTTTATCTTATTGATTTCCATCTCTGTCTCTAATACACATTCATACAAACAGCACTGTTGTTCACGCTATATATATATATTCTATATAAATTATATGCATTGCTGTTATGTACATGTAACTATAACTAACTGTAACTAGGTACCACTAAGAAATGCTGTTACAATACCTGGCAGAGGCTAATTTTATTTTTTAATAAAGGCCTTTTTCCAAAAGGCGATCTTCTCCAGGGGCATGGCTACAGATCATCTGCTTACCCATGGCTTCACCACCCCACCCATCAACAACTTTTACAGTCAAGTAGGACAGTATATCAATATATTTTCTAAACAAGATATCGGATGACACAATATGCTTTATATTTTCTCATGTTAACACAAAGTGGTGATTACTGAATGCATTTTAATGTGGGCTCATTTCAAATTAAAAACTTTATACGTTAATTAGTATTTTAAAAGAGTGCCCCCATAATTTTATAAATGACCCCATTTTTAGACAGTGGGAGCAAAACTTGCTCCCCAAATATTTTTGAATTCCAGGCACTGACTAATAGGCACAGCAAACCAACCCACTGGATCTCGCACCACCCCTGTACGTCATGATCATTGGCACCTGCCTACAAATAAAAGATTATTAGTCATATTAGGAGCTTCATGTGTATGCTAGGAAACTGCATATAGAAATCAGGTTCCCTTCTCACAGTCCAAAGCCACACAGTTCAGATGAACAGTGACTCTGAATTGTGCTTCAGATATGTGTGTGTATCTGTGCATGTCCTACAGTCAAAATGTCCAGAGTCTACCATAGCATATTACGCTTCCTTCATGTCATACGGTCTGGAGCAGCTCAACCCTGAATAAATGCTCCTTAGAAGTGGAAGGATAGATGGAACAGTTAGTTCTGAAGTAGGTAAAACAATGAAGGATGGAAGGACTCCAAGGGTTCCACTGAAACATTACAGTCTCTACCAGACTTGTCAATCATGACTGTGACAGCTAATTCAACTAAAATCCACATTTAGCAAATGATTCACATTAAAATGCGTTCAGCAGTGTGCTTTATTCTTACCGGCCTTTTGAAGTGTTGCAATCGTCCTCCTTTGAATGTGGACTGCTTGCAAGGCTGCTTCTGGCTAGGAAGATCGCAGCCTCTAAGTGTGGAAATATAAACCTGCATTTGATTTCTGCAAGGATGTGACCTAAGAGACAGACCTATGAAAGTGCATGTGTGCATGTTGATACACTTACCCAGAAAGCATCAACAGCAGGACATTGCTGGTGAGGAACTTGGAAGTAACATTGATAGGAAAATTACCACTGATTCATAAAGATTTCCCTATGTACCAAGCGTGAAAGATGAATCATTTGAAATGCTCTCCCAATCTGAAAGGGGGTAATATGCTCTAAGAACATGAGAAATACTGAGAATGGGGCAGTGGGGTGGGGGGTGTAAGGGGGTTGGTCAGTCCGTCATGCTTGTCTGGTTAGAAAACTGTTTGATCCAAGAACCTCATCAAGCAAAGTCTTGGAATATCTTGTGGATCTGCAACCATTACAAGGCCCAGTAATTTGTTCCATACTACCTCCAACCTTGGAAATCTCTGCTCAGTCTACAATGTGCCTGCATTTTATTCCCAGGTAGGAGCCCTTGAATCGATGGAGAGATGTGCCCTTGTGGACTGGGGATGAAATACCTGATGAGAAAGGAGACGTTAATATGTTAAAAGATCAACAAAAATGCTCAAGTGACTCAGAATCGATCCAAGAGTAGTAACTATATAGTATAGAGACATGGTTAGTTTTTACATAGTAGTTTAGCTGTTTCACCCTTTCTCGTTCTTTTGGGCTGTATAATAAAAACACAACATCATCGGATTGCTTCTCTTGGAGATACACAGACAAGGTGTAATTGTTAAATTTGGTTGGTTACTTTAAGATTTTTTTAAATCTGTAGCAGGAAAAAATAGATTTGATGATGAATGAAGGTCAGGAGAAGAGCATTTCGGCTCCTTTCTAATCACATTTTAAGATACCCTGCCTAGAGGATTTCTCTGCATATTTACATCATATTTTCAATTTGATCCAAATAAGTCTTCTGTAAGTTTTTCTGCCTCTGGTTACAGTCAACTTGTAATCAACACAATTAGAAATTTGATAATTTCATAAACATCATTAGGATTAAAAATGTTTTTGTTGAATGTCAGCCGAACAAAAGCCAAGCCATTGAAACGGGTAAGTTTTTAACATCACATTTTTATTAATCCTTTGAATATTCCTGATAAAGTTTTGGTGGATTTGGTTGGTTCCTGTAAGCCATGTGTATGAGAGTGTTTGCCAGGCGCACCGCTGGTTCAGGATAGATGAGACCAACATGCAATAGAAGGGCCTTTTGTTACTTTGCTGAATGGCGGATGTACTGTGTTTCTGGGCTTAAAGAGTCCTTTCTTAACAGCCTGAGATTTATCGGCACTATACTCTTCACGCTTGCTTCTGTTTTAATGAGCCCAGAAAAGCACTGTTCTTCAACGCTACCGTCAGCTCCTTTAGAGCACAGTCAACTGCTCATTGACTTATCGGCAGAAATCTATCTTCATTATCATTTAGGTCTCTGTTTTCCCACCCTTAAAGGGATAGAATTCTCTTTGCACACCTTTGAAAAATAAGATTCTGCTTACGGGCTGGGGGTAGAGATTGCCATTAGTGTAATTTAAAGAGGGCAAGGGATGATTTCTGTGGTTTGATCTCTTAGTCCCAGTAGCTCAGCTGCCATAACAAGCTTCATCTTCTTAGGCTGTCTCTGTTCCTCATGTTTTTTTTTTCCCAAAATTGTACTTTTTGTGGTTATTTACAACACCATTGTTAATTACTGTAGCCAAGAAAGACAATGAAACATTGTTGCTTTTTATACCGTTTTCTTGTGATAATGGAATCTTTTTCTTGAAATCTCAAGAAATTTGTGTTCCCGTGATAACTAAATAATATTCTTGGGAAAACAAACATCATTTTCTCATAAAAAAATAAAATAATTAAAAGGAAGAACATATAGCTAATGCTTAGGATATTACAGCCACAGCTTGTCGTTGGAGCTGTCCTGTTTGAAATGGCCAATTGTTTGTCATTTAAGAAGAAGGTTAGCAAGGCTTCAGCTTTATAGACATCATACTCTAACTGAGTCTGGTTACTTTGTGCACCTGTGTTGCGCACAAGCTCAGGCACAGAGCAGGGAAGCAGACGAAGGGAGTCGAGGAATCAGGGAACGAGGGATTTATCAGGGAGAAACATATTCAGGAACACAAAGAACACATAATGATGTCCATGACTGGACGGGGGAAACATACTTTAACGTGGACCTACTGTAAGTACACATGGGAGGATTAGACGAGCATGGCATGACAGAACCACCCACCCCAAAGAGACCGGAGGGAAAAAACCAAGGACATCACAGGACAGGGCAGCACCTGGGGAAACAAAAGCAAAGGAAAGAGGACTGACACACAGAACAGACACAAAGAATACAACCAGGACAACAACTGCCAAATTACAGGGAATGCAGACAGACACAGCGGCATGAAAGACAGAAACACGGAACCTAACCTAAACATTGCCAGCTCGAGGATCGGGAGGGGAGGGGAGTAAGCAGAAATCGCAGCGGACCCTAGAAGGACTTTGGGTATGTCCTCCCATCTGCGCTCTCTCTACTTCTTTTTCCTCCAGCGTGCTGCCGCTGCGGGGGCTTTAACGGTCTAACAGTAAGGGAGGAGGAAATCCACAGTCCACGTTCACCTTCTGGATCATCTCCCCAGCTTCTTAACTGGGTTAAGTTCTTTTGCACCTCAATCCCTTGTAGGATTTCCCTCGACTGGTATAGAAGGGCTCTGGCAGCTGGGTCCTGCTTTACCTCAGGCTGCTAGAGCTAGAAGATCACCTCTTCCACAAGTTGCATGTAGTCTTCATCAGTAAGACAAGGTGTCTTTTCTCGCAGTCTGGTCATTCTGTCGCGCACAAGCTCAGGCACGGAGCAGGGAAGCAAGCAAAGGGAATCAAGCAATTGGGGAACAAGGGATTTATCAGGGAGAAACACATTCAGGAACACAAAGAACACATAACAACGTCAAGGACCAGACTGGGGAAACACTTTAATGCGGACTTAAATACCCCAGACTAATTACACACAAGTAGAAACGGCTGGTAACATGTGGATTCCACACGGGGTAGATGAGGGGGACGTGGCACACGGGAGGATCGGACGAGCAGGGCATGACAACCTACTTTTCTTAATTTATTTTGGGTTTCCTCTGGTATCCCTCTGGGTTTCATGGCAGTGGTGAAGGGATCCTTGAGCTTAATGAATAAAACTGTATAGCCTTTGCTGCCCAATTATTCCATCCATCCATTGTTCATACTTGCTCAAGCTGTGCAGGGTCATGGGGGCCTAGAAGCTATCCCAAAAAGGCAGGGAATAACTCAGGAGGGGGCACCAACCCATCACACTCCAATAAACCTCGGCATGTTTTTAGCCTGTAGGACAAAACCAGAGAACCTGTACAAGAAAACCTTAGAGTGACACAGGGAGAACATGCAAACTGCACATATGTATGGCTGGGACAGTAACTTGAACCCTGGTTGCAATGATGCAAGGCAACAGTGCTCACCACCTGCCACCCCACGAACTGCTTCTCCTCTCATAAAAAAATTATGTTTATTTTCCCAAGATCTCACCAAATTATTCTTTTAAAAATATTATATTATAAAAAATATTACTGAGAAAACCCTTTCATGACTTTTCCTGGCTTCTGTTGTTATGTACATACACGGATCAGTCATATCATTAAAACCACTGACAGATGAAGTGAATAAAATTGATTATCCTCTTACAATGGCACCTGTCATATATTAGGCAAATGAACATTCAATTTTTGAAGTTTTGAAAATGGGCAAGTGTAAGAGTCCGAGTGACTTTAACAAGGGCCAAACTGTATTGACTGGATGACTGGGTCAGAGCATCTCCATAATAGCAGTTCTTATAGGGTGTTCCTGGTATGCAGTGGGCAGTACCTACCAAAAATGGTATAAGGAAGGCCAATGGTGGAAACTGGCGATGGGGTCATGGGCGCCCCAGGCCCACTGATACACATGGGGAGCGAAGACTAGCCCTTTTGGCTATGATAGAAAGGTGTCAGAACACACAGCGCATCGCAGGTTGCTGTGTATGGGGCTGCGTAGCCGCTGACCAGTTAGAGTACCCATGCTGACCCCTGTCCACTTGCCGAAAGCGCATACTAGGGGCATATGAGCATCAGAACTGCACTCTGGAGCAACGAAAGAAGGTGGCCTGGTCTGATGAGTCACATTTCCTGCTACATAATGTGGATGGCATGGTGTGTGTACGTTGTTTACCTGTGGAGGAGATGACGCCAAGATGAGAAGAAGGCAAACCAGCGGAGGCAGTGTGATGCATTAAATGTTCTGCTGAGAAACCTTGGGTCCTGGCATTCATGTGGATGTTACTTTTACAGGTATCACCTAAGCATTGTTGCAAACCGAATACTTCACGGCAATGGTATTCCCTGATGGCGATGGCCTCTTTAAGCAGGATAATGCACCCTGCTACACTGCAAAAATTGTTCAGGATTGGTTTGAGGAATATGACAAAGAGTTCTGCTGCTAACATCTTGGTGCCAGATACCACAGGACACCTTCAGAGGTCTTGTGGAGTCCATGCCTCGATGATTCAGAGCTGTTGTGGCAGCATAAGGGGAACCTACACAATATTAGGTGGTTTTAATGTTATGGCTGATTCACAAGCTGGCCATGAAAAATTAAATGGGAATATTTTTGGAGCTTGTGATGCATAAGTCACAAAAATATATATACAACACTGAAAATGATATGGAGCACATAAACTCATATAAAGTAATAATATTGATGTTAAATAAAATTTTCTAGTGTAAGTGCACACTTGTGTAAAACCTGTGGAAGCTATGCATTTCAGCTTTGGTATACCTTGCATCTTTATGTTACATGCTAGTTGTTTCTATGACTGTGGAATCTTGCATTTCTCGCAGTAATTTTAAACTTTTCAGTGCCATTAATTTTGCATTTTTAATAATGAGTCTAAAATGTAGTGCTTCCAGTGCATTCAGTAGTAACTTTGTACATACAGTACTGGGGCATAATTTAAATGGTTTGCATGTTATATAAAAATGTTTTGACATGAAATGACAAAGCAGTTTGACATGCAAAGTCTACAATACAGTACTATTTGTTTAGAGATTGGTAATAAATAGATTTTTTATGTTCATTCAGGTTAGCAGAGATTGTTATGGGTTGAAGTTAGGTGTGATAAATATGATTCACTATGATCATTCAATGTGTGCCCCTAACCCTTGCAAATGTAAAGGGCTGACTGCATGTACCTATGAGTTTATACAACTATAAATAGTCCAAATAAAGACAATCTTCTGGAATTCTGAAGGCAAAGACACAGTCAGTTCATGATGTTTTCATTTTAACTTTCCTCTTGAACTCTGATCAAAATTGACTACAAAAACATTTTCACAGTAGTTTTGAAGAAATAATGAATCACATTTGATTATTTGGAAAACTTGGCTAATGCATTTCCTGAAATCTGTTTTGCTCTTGTTTTGAATGCCAAATATGCCAAACACAATATAAACCGTTGTACCATTTCTGTATCAGTGTCCTGTACAGGGGCATGTTTTATTACTTATTAATAAAACGTGTTTATTCTGGTGTATACAGCAGTTATAAAATGGCACGTTTTTTTTCTTGTGGAATATCTGTCTCACTTTTAATTGAAATGTTATTTTTGCGGGGGTGAAATTACACACCAATGAAGGCTGCAGCCTTTGTTGGAACTGACCAGCAGGTTCCAGTGGATTTGGTTTTTGGAGACAAATCTGTTTTTAATGCAAGAAGACAAATAGTTTGGTCATAAAGGCCAACAATAAACTGTAGGAAATCTGAGCAATAGATGCGGAAAAAGCAGATCGCTGTGGAGTGGAGAGAGAGCATGAAAAATCAGAGAAGCCTACAATGAGGACAGTATACATAAATAAGCCAGACATCATCATAAATCATCATAAAAATTTGAAAAGCAATCAATTAATGATGGTTAAAAACTTACATGAAGCACCTGATAGCTGACATTTGACATCTGTTGAACAACAGGACATATTTCTCACTTACAGTGGGCACTGACATATTGCAATGTCACTAAGCACTTTTAAACTTGCCACCTTTTCAACATTTAGTGGACTTTTATAGAAATAATAATAATAATAATAAAGATCATAACAACTTTTTACCATGTATAATTTTTTTTTAATTACTACTATTTGTAAACATGTTTATACGTAAATATGAAAAGTATATGTTGAATATAAATGTAACCAAAAAAAAAAAAATATATATATATATATATATATATGGGTCAAAATTAATGGGTGAACGTGGATTAATCCATCATCATGATTAATCTGATTAAAATTTTAACGCAATTAACCCATCTGCAGTGCAGAATGACTCAAAATCCCTGAAATGTCTCTGTAAACCCATTTTGGGCAGTTTTGGTGCGTTCCATTTGCCCTGGGAATTCAGAGTCGGTTTCTGTGTTTTGAAGCCGAAAGTGACGGCATATGTGCTCCCGTTTCTCGGAGATCTCGGAGCAGCACAGAGGATCTCGAGTTCAGAATCCAAGATGGCTGCACCTTTTATCAGCAGAAGGGAAAGTTGTAGTTTTATACTGTTTAAGCACTGCTTCTCATTTGTGGCTCATTAAATCGTACACACTATACCATCCAACTTATCTGTGGACGTGTTGCTATGGAGTTTTATATGTAGCACCGCACGTAATGTGTTCTCAAGTGATATTGCTAACAATGGCAATTAACCAGGCTAGAATTCTATTTCATGATTAGTCGGATTCTTTGTCAGATTTACGATTCTTTGTCGGTAATTCGGGCTAATTGTAAATGAACGAAGATAAAGACCATTTAAACTGAGGTACCTTAAATCTGACAAGTTGCCCGGCTAAGCAAAGAACAAGCACATATGCACATATCGTGTCAGCTAAAATTTATGTTCAGTGCTTATTAATTTTGTATTTAATTTCAACACATTCTAGTCATATATAAATATAAATCTCTATAGCCTTTTCTGTAGTTATACAATCTTACTCTTTTTTGCACAACTTCCTTTAAAAACAGGTACACAAATGGTCAATCAAAAACCATCTTTCAAAGCTCAGATGTATTCATTCTGTGTGTATTTTCGAAGGTACCTATTTTATGTTAGTTTTGCCTCATACACTAATTCTTAGCCATTCCAGCGGATCCGTATTTGGCACGAAAGCAAGAACATTGGCACTCAGCTGTTGAAATTAATTTACCAAAATATTTGAACTTGACTACGCTTAATTTCTCTAAGGAGTTTCCCCTTCTGCAGTGGTAATTGCCTAACCAAAAACAGTGTACCTGTAAAACTGTATGTTCTTGGGGAGAGTTGGCATGGACCATTAGTGCACATGAAAGGGGAGTCCTCCGTGCAGTTCCAGCCATGACGGAGGAACTTTCCATTGGAATCCCTTCGGTCATTTGTTTACGACGGTGTCTCCTTGTGAACCTGTAGTAATGCCCAGAGCCTCTTTGCTTTTGATTTTTGTTTGGCTTGTTGGAAAGAATGTGTGCTTACAACTTACAACTGACTAGCTCCAGAATCGCGGGTGATTCCTTGCTTCGCAAACCACTCCCAGATGGTGTTCAGTTTTTATGAATATGCCCTCCTCATTATTTCAGACTTTACATGTTTGGCATGCAGTTGCCTTCTTAAATTGTCCTCTGTTGTTCTTAAAAGCGTAAAAGTAAATTGCCTACGGTCAAAATGTGGGAAAATTCACAGTGTAAAACCTTTTGTTTAGTAATATACTCTCTTTGGGAAGCATGCATGTAGATATTTGCCTGTTGCATACAGACAGGTGTGTGTTTACCTTTTTAATATTGTTTGTTGCAGCACATCTGAAGCAGTGAAGATTGGTACTGTTCACTCACAGCTTTGGGATTTGGGGTTTGAATCCCACAGGCATTTGTTTGTTTAACCAGTCTTGTGTAACTTTTCTCCCAAAGACATTTAGTGTCCTGGTGTCTTGAAATGCCCGCTAAGGTACACTTTTGTGTACGTGCCCGATGCTGGACTGGGGTCCCACCAAGGATGTACCCATTTTGGTGCCCTTTGCTGTCTGGGACCGGCTCCAGATCCCCATGCAATCCAGACCAGGAAATGTGGTTAGAACCTGGGTGATCTTCAAATTAAACGACATAAAACCAAGTTTTATTAAAATTCCCTAAACTAATTTCCCTGCTGTATGAAAAAATGTGCACATTGTATCACGTTATCAGAATACAATCTATTTGACTGAATCAGCCCTGCCTGATTATTCCATCAAATGAGACATAAACAACTGTAGACACATTACATTGACTTAATGTTATATAGCCATTTTATCTGTCTATTGTACTTTCCTCAAAGTGTAAACACACAGGCCGAGTCATTGGATCATTATTGTGCTTAATTAAGGAATTCTGTTTTTCGAGGTGTTGTTGAACACGTAGCAGGGAGTGGAAGGCTCATGAAAACAGGTTATTAGCATCAGTGGAAGCAAATGGAGATAGATTTGATCCGATGGAACGGGTCAGAAGATTGCAGGCAGGTGGAGCTCTTTGGTGAACAATAGAATCAGCTGGCTTGGGTACAGATGATTGCAATCAGATGGGCCCAGCTGAAGAGAAAAGGCACAGGGACGGCATCGGGCGAGATGGTTGCGATCAAGTGAATGCAAAATGCCATGATGTCAGAATGAGTCAGTTCCCCCCAAGTCAGGCTGATGTCATGCCCCCCCACAATGGGGATGCCTCGTGTTTGTTAGGTACAAAGGCCTCTTAGCATGCTAACTGGTGACAGGTGGTGTCACCAGTCTTTGAGAAGTCTTCTTCAAAATATTATGGTTTTGTTAAAATATGGCTTTTGTAATAATTAGAGGAATAATTTTGTATAATCTTAGGCATTTACCAAACTGCCATTGCAGCCCAGTAGCTGTTTGGGTAGACATGCAGTGCCGGTCTGTTCCTGTCCCATATGTTTTGTTCCCATTTAGCCAGCAGGTGTCACTGGCCATCCTGTTCCCTTTGTCCTGTAGCACTTAGTGCCTAGTGTATTCCCCGGTCCTGGAATGTAGCTCAGTGGATTGATTGACTGGCTATGATGCTATCACTTTTCCAGGCATGGGTTCAAGGCTGATGTGACTACTTACAGCAGCCATTAATTAAATAATTGAATCAAAATTGAAGCAAATCGGGATCTAAGAGACAAACCTCAAATGGGGGCTTGTCCAGGATGACCTCTGCAGGCCAAAAGTAGGAACACACATCTCCACAATCCAATCCACCACATGCTTGTAACACCTTACTTTTGGTGTCTGTTGTGATTTTCTTGTTTCCCTGTTTTGGTTTACTCTGCTTAGTCTTGTCTTATTTTATGCTTCTCCTTTCATTTGTTCCTAACCTTTCCTAGTGTAGCCAGCCCTTAATGCTTATGTTCCCTAGTTTCTAGTGCTGTGTTATTCTATGGTTTCTAAGTAATGTTTTGTAGTTTATTCCCTGTTAAGTGTTGTAGTGTTCCTGGTGTTGTTCCATGCCTTCATTTCTGTTTCATTGGTTTTGTTTTGACCCCGTGTGTTTCCCTTATGTTCCTGGTCCCCCCCCCCCTTTTAATAAACCCTGCTTAGTTTGGAGCTGCTATGTGCATCGTCTCTCCTTCCATCATGCCAAACCTTAACAGTGTACTATGAATACAGATATGAATTGAGCCTTTTGTTATTCATCCATTCATTCATTCATTGATAACTCAATCATTGTCAATCAAGAGCCCATACTGGAGTGTCTGGAGAGGGCTATTGGTGGGGAGATTTACAAGTGGGGGTGGGGGGCTGTTTGCGAAGTTGACCCCTGTGATGGTGCCCTAGGTGACCAGCACTGCTTGTGACTCTGTATTGGGTAAGAGGATGGATAGATATTTTACCCACTTTTTGTGAGATTTTTAAATAGTTTTCATCTTATTGCAATGTTTTTGGGGTTGACCCAGCAAAATTGTTTATTATTATTATTATTATTATTATTAGTAGTAGTAGTAGTAGTAGTAAAAACATTATTTATTATTAAGACAACCTATGACATCATATAGTTGCTATGGCTGCTAATTTGTTTTTTAAAAAATCCTCTTTTGTCTTAAATACTAAAACATTACTGCATAGTCTCTGGTTATACTGGCGAGATTAATTAATGTAACTAATTAAAATGTCCTTTGAAAAACAGAAGGGTTTCATAAAAACATAAGTATGTTGGTCATAATAAATTTAGCTAAATGCTTAGTGTCCTGAATAATTTGTCCTATTCATTGAAAATTAAAATGTTTTTCTAAAATGTTTTTCCTCTGACATCCAAGCAATCGGGGATGTCTAAACCTTTAAAAAATCTGAAACTAGTACAATTGGTTAGGCTGCTACGTATGTGAATTCCCTCAAGGTGAAAATACCTGTTGGACAGCTAGATAACTTCATCAAAAGCCATAACAAAGATGTCAAGGTAACCATGGGGCTGCATCTGTGTGCCCCTGAAACCCCCAAATTATCTGGGTGTGCCAGGTACGGTAACTGCGGAGCTACACAACTTGAGACATGTGACATCAAATGCTCAGGGATGGTAGCACTGCATCACATAAAAGAAAAGTGATATCTCTTTAGTTCCATAACTCATAAACAATGTGATCTATAGAAAATCCTTTTACATTCAAATCTCTTTCCAGACAAAAATGATCCCACCACAATTGTATGGATTTACTGCCATTGCGGTTTGTTGCCACTCTAAATTTCATACACTAGCACCTTGAACCAAGGCCCTTAAAAGTTTTGTAACTCTCAAATATAGCCTGGACCTTATGATCACCAGATTGCATCCTATTTCAGCACACATGGCTTTTCTGAGGATGAAAAGCCTGAAATATTCTACATTCAGCCTCACTGAAATGACCAGGTAATCTTTCCACCCTACTGTATATTAGTAGACTCAATGTTTGCAGATCATTGTTTCCATTAGCACCTAACAAATCTCTTGAAATGTCAATAGTGAATTCTGATTTCTCAATATAGTGCTATAATTTAAAATCTGGTATCGTTTTTTGTTATGGACTTTGAATGAATGTTTTAATGTTCAGCTGACTTTGAATGAGCTTATCTCATCTTTGTGTAGGTTCTGGTATATAGGTGTTTTCATCAAGAAATGTTTTGCCTGTGGTTAGTCTGACTAACCTAGGTGAAGAACAGCTGATTAAGTGTAAGGTTAAAACTAGCAAAACTGGACTGGTAATGGACATAATCTTTAGTAGTATCAATGTGTGTGGAGTTTGTATATTCTCCCTGTGTTACTGTGGGGTTTTCCTCTGGGTACTTAGGTTTCTCTCCATGGTCTGAAAACATCCATCTTCTGCAGCTGCAAGGTGGTGGGGGTCTGGAGCCAATTGGGAATGTTATGGTGCAAGGCAAGACACAGTCAGGCCAATGACTAATTTGGTAACTCCAATTCAACTCTGCGTATTTTTATGGAGGGTAACCAGGGCACATAAAGGAAACATCACAACAACACTGGGAGAACATGCAAACTCCACAAACGGATCCATAACAGAGACTCCAACCCCGGTATCAGACATGTGAGGCAAGTGTGCTAACCACTGTGCCCCAAAGCTGCCCCCAGTCCAAAAGCATGCTAAGGTTAATTGCTAAGGTTAATCAAAATGACCAAACTGTCCATGTGTGTGAATGGTGTGTGGTTGGTTGGTGCCCCATCCTAGGATGATCCCTTCCTTGTGCCTGGAGTTTCCAGGATTGGCCTCAGGCCCTTGCAGTATAGGAAATGAATAGATCTTCAAAATGACATGATTAATTTGGCAAATACAGGCCCATTGGTTCAGAAGTATTATAGTTCACATTGAAAAAGCCTACATTTCCAGAGCAATTTGTCTAGTTATTCTAATACTTTTATTCCTCGGCAAAGTTAGCATGTAATCAATGCTTGATTTTAAAATGGCTTTTATTCCATATGCCAATGTTTGTTACAAAACTGCTTGCTGTTTTGACTATATAATTGTTTCTTACAGCTAGTTTCAACATAATGAAATGTGATTTCTTAAAATATTTGCTGGCTTTCTCTGACAGATTGAACTATTTCCGACTAACCTTATAAGATGTTGTGCTTTGTAATCGGTCTGTAACTGAGCAACATGCAAACATTTACTCATTAGTAAAGCAGACCCTGGGCAATATGATATTCTTATGTTTAACTCATTGTCTGAGATTTATTTAGAGTAGGAAAATAGTTTTATTTTTGTCTTTTCATAGCTATAATACAAATGTTCCTCCAAGTTAAACTTGGTCTGGAAGGTGTTAGGGACTGTTTTAATTCTTCTGTCCCATCATACATCTCGGTGATTTTATTTTTATTGTTGATCTTAAGGTATTAGATGTGTGGCACCGAAGAATACATTACTTTTAAAGAAAGCAGTATCACATGAGTCAATAAAGAGTTGTGTTAAGCAGCATATCACTCAACAGGTTTTAATGGCCCAGAAACGACCCCCACGTGTGGGAATAAGGTCTGCAAAGCCATTGACAAGAGGGGCTTACAGAAGCCAAGCAGGAGAACTATAGCACTGCTTCGTTTTCCTTGGGTGAATTACCAAAGCATGACCTCAATAGACCTTTTGACGTAGACCAAAAAAGTTGCGGTGAGAAGACAGGTCACTCCCCATAGTGTGATTTTTTACTGTGTTAAGTTGGGCTGTGGGCTACATCTTGATCATTAAATTTATTTCAAGTGTTCCCTTGGTGAACTTAGTGTCATTTGCACCACGTATTTATTTGGGTCTTTGATGTTCAACGGAAGGAAATGTTACCCCAGTCATTCACGAAGGAAAAAATACAGACCCAGTTCAGTGTTTACATTTTATTTTTCATTGAGAAAAAAGGAAACCTTTCAGATGAATATTTCAGTGAATGTGAAATCAGCTGGGTTTATTTTAAAGTAGTCCTCTATTTTTGTAGTAATTTGTGCTGTTCATTTCATAATGTTAGTTTTGGAACTTTCTTTGTGAGAGCAGAGTGCCCTGCTAGATTAACCATCTGTGCAGTATAAACACCTAGTTTTTCAATGCTAAGAAAAGAACTTTGTGGCAAGCAGCAACTATATATCGCATAGGTCACCCCGCATGTATGGGAGCTGTTGTGCACCGTATCCTGGGTGTCAGGCATACTGTATCTAAGCTGTCTGTGCTCTGAGAGGATGCCCGCTTTCTGTGGCCTGTTTTCAAGGTCATTGACGGAGTTTGTGATGTGCGACACATCAGCTGGCTTTTTCTGATAAAAGTAATGAAATATCACCTGGGATCAAATTTAGTTGTCTCAGATCTGCTTGTTTGTCTTCTTTGGCATGTATGTTACTTGGCAGTATGGTAGATTAGGAGACTTATCTGAAGTGTACCATTTAAGCCTGGGCTGCTTTAGGTAGGTGTAAACCCAGAGCTGCTCCAGGAAAATAACCAAATATCTAAACTCTAAATTATGGCTAGAATTGTAAGTTACTTTGGATACAAGAATATATTAACAATGGATGTCTTTAGAATAGAATAAAATACCTTAATTGTTATTGCACTGGTACAACTATCACAGGGTTCAGATTGACACTTGTAGTACCGCCATCTTCGTTATTGAAGAGAAATGCAGTGCAGACTGGCTGATAAGTTAGTTGACCGGTGAGTAGGAAACTATTGGTTTCACTACAGCAGGGGTGTCAAACTCCAGTCCTGGAGGCCCAGAGCCCTATGCATTTTTGGGTTTCTCCTCATTTAACACACTTGATTCAACCCCTTGCATCTCGTTCTGCTAATTACCACACAGCTCTTGAGCTGAATCATTTGTGGTGGAACAGGGAAAGAACTAAGCTACACAGGGTTCCAGGCCTCCAGGACTGGAGTTTGCCACCCCTGCACTGAAGTGACAGCTACTCAAGGTTGTAGACCGTTCATTTCTCACACCTGACCATTAGCCAAAATACTGATAAATATCAAGACCCACAGTACAAAACTGTCTCATTGTCAAATATTGCAGTAATAAAACAAGTGTAGGGCATATAATGCAGTGATATACCCCATGTCCAGAGTTTTGGTCATTAAAAGCAAAGACAAAAACAGACCAACAACAACAGCAGTGGCAGGAACTGTATGGTATTCTCATGGAACCTGATACAGGCATTCTGGCCATGAAATCTTTTAATTTCCGCCCCTTCTTATTCTCAGTCAGGAAACTTTGAAGTAAGACATCGCTGACGTGAGTTATTTTGTGGAAAAGAGGAAAGCACTAGACGTTTCCTAAGCCAAGTTTAGAAGGTTGCTTTTGTGCTAAACCTTATACAGCTATAATACTGGCTTTTGTCTTTCATTTTATTTTCAAATTGCATTATAAAAGGCATCTCCAGGTGTGCAGTGGTGTGTGCTGTGGCCCCTGTCTTCTTGTGTGTGTGTGTGTTTTGTGTCTTTCCAGCTGTTTGTACTCGTCATTTGGGGCAGTTTTATCCCAAAAGACTTCTTGACTCAAAAAAATGGATGGATGGATGGATGGATGGATGGATGGATAAAATACTTGAGGAAGCACTTCTTCACACAGCGTGTAGTTGGAGTATGGAATAGTCTTCCTGCTAGTGTAGCGCAAGCTAAA
>JABFEB020000033.1:10263298-10275759 GCA_019775895.2 Stomatorhinus ivindoensis | reverse complement strand
TGTACTGCAGGCTCGGGAGGCTGCACCCATCTACCTTCAAGATCTTGGGAACCAACCTGAACTTGTAAAGCATCTATAGGTAGTGGAGGCACTGACATGCTTTTTCAACTAAGTGAGCCCGTGTGCTTCTCTGGTCTGTCTTGATGTGAACATCCAGGTTTTGAAGCTGGACACCCTGTCTTCTGCAGCCCGTTGTGAGGGGGTGTAGTGCCTCACCTGTTTTCTCTCCCAATCAGTAATTTTGTTTTACTGACATTGAGTAGGAGATTCATGTCAGGTTCGCCACTTCTTTTTCATAGTTCACTTCATAATAATTGAAGACTCTGCCCCCACGACTGTGTCATTAGCAAACCTGTGTGGCCACATCCCATCATGAGGAAGAGGAGCAGGGGACTCAGCACACAACCATGGGGAGTCCCTGTGCTGAGAGTCATGTCTGCCATGTGTCAGGTCTGCCAGATAGGAAGTACAGCATGCATACAGGTGAATAAAGTGGTGTTCAGAATCAGCTGAGTGAGATTGATAGGGATTATTGTGATAATAGCAGCACTGTAATCAATGAAAAGGAACGGCATGTAGTTCACCTTCCAGTCGTCCAAGTGGCTGGAGCCGTGTGCAGAATGGGGGCTATTGCATCGTCTGCGGATGTGTTTCAATGATAAGCTAATTGAAGCAGATGTGATCTTTGACTAGTATCCCAAAGCACTTCATAAGTGTTGAATGCAACCAGGCAGGAGTCATTTCAACGTGCTGGGGGGCTTGTGGGGGTTCCTGGGGTCAGGAGTGGTTCACTCAGAGGCCCTATAAAATATGGAACATAATTGTATTGGTCTGAGTTCGAAGCCCAGTATGATGATATGTTTCATGGGATCCAAAATGTCTAGAGATGCCTGTGCGCCTGGGGATGCCATCTGGTCCTGCTGTCTTTCTGCTATTCACTCTCTTGAGTGTCCTTCTCACCTCATTTCCCAAGAATGTGGTGATCGTCCATGTATCTGATCCGCTAATCTGCTGGATAGTGATATATTATGGTTTGCTTCAAAGCGTGCATAAAAAGTGTTCAGTTTGTTTGCTAATGCCGTGGTATTGTCATCTGTAACTGGAGGGCTCACTTTGAAATCTGGGATTGTCCAAAGACTCATGCACGACTCTTGTTGCTGGTGATGTCTTGCAGACCTCTCCACACTGACGCAAAGTTATTGGCTGAAAACATCACGTTTGTAATATGCTATTTGTCCCACTTCTGTGTCGCTTTAGACAAAAGAGTTCCACTAAATATTTTAAATGTGTTGTCGATGTAACTTATTTTTCAGCTTTTGAAAAGACCTCTTCTTAACATTTCTGATTTCCTATTTCTGAGCCTGTCTGAACAAGGATTCCGAATTTCCTACCTGCAGTAAGATTTTGTCACTTTGTAATATATGCCTTTTGTATTACTTAATAACATAACAGTACTTCTGGGGGGAGCAAGGACCCCAGAGCATTTTAAAAGTATATTTAAGTTAACTACAAAATGTCAGCACATATCAAGAAAATAGGCAGACCGGACAGACTGGGGGCAGGTTGACACACTGACCTTGAGGATGGATGCCACATATGAGTTAATTGAATATTTATTGCATTAATTAGCATATTTTTATCGTTCATTAATAAATAATGCATAATAAAATTTGTTTATCATTTGTTGTCATTTTTAAAGTTACTCTTGATTGGAAACACATTAACAATATGCACACTGACTCTGGAAAAAATTAAGAGACCACAGCAAAGTTCACTCATTTCTCAGTTTATGGGTATGTGCCTGTGGGGGGGGAAAGCTTCTTCCTTGCATTATGGGTCTTCAGTGCTGCTTCTAGGAGACTGTTAGGAATTGTCCTAGCAGTGCAATTCACGCCACTTAATGTTTTCCATTATTTTTGAAGGTCACTTGAGGTCATGCTTCGATTAATGGGACACTGCCGGATAAGTCGACAGTCATCTCTGGCATTAGAGAGTTCCTTTTCCACACTGCCTGACTGGATTTTGGTTATTCCCAGTGTCTCCTACTTCACCTTGTTGTTGGTTACTGCTGTCTTAGAAACTTTGAGCCTGGAAGCAGTCTGCCTCACAGCAGACCCATGATTTAACCAGGAATTTAAAAAATAAATATTTTTTAAATATAAAGTTTTAAAAAAAATATAGAGTGGTTTTAAAAAAAATTTCCAGAGCTGTCATGACAACCAAGCTCATAATTGAGTTGATTATCACATGCTGTCAAAGAGTGTTGATCCTTTATCACTTAGAAAAGACAAAAGGTTTACAAAGACAAAAATAACACCCAGTTGTAGCCAAGATTTCAAACTTGTAACAGTATTGAACTGACACATAAGCATTTTGTTATTATTTTAATCGATATTATTTTTGCCTCATTGTGCACGTGAGGGGACATCATAAGCATTCTGCACAGTATGAAGAATATGAGGGAGGTGCCTTCATCCCTTTTCCATCTCTGAGGCATTCTGATGGGTGTGGTGGACATTACAGACCATAGAGTAAAGTACAACACTGCTGATGACTATCTTGAGGTGAACACTGGGGAGACAAAACAAAGAGAAACTTCAGATCCTTGCATCACACTGTCTGCTTATATGCAGAGGCGAATCCCCCTATCTGACAGCACGCTGACGTACTCTGAAGACCGCCCATGGTCATCAGATGGGCGACGGCTCCCATCCTCTCCTTTAATACACCCTGTTGTTACCTGGGCTCCTACAAAAATATTTCCCCCCATCATTCTTGCAGTGTGAAGGTTCCAGCTGTGCTCATCTCAATAGCTTTAGTGTGTTGGCGTTTCTATAGGCTCTGGGGATCTTATACAGCAGGATGTGAACCTTTCAAAGCCCAAGTTTATTAAATGTTATGCTTGACTGTGGTGGCTTTTATTGTTGCAGTGAAACGTGAGTAATGTTTACATTTATGAAAGCACATGCGTTTTCTCTTTCAGCGATTTCGCATCATTGGAGTCTTAGGTAGTTGGCTACCTATCCTGGTTATTCAACACTGTGAATGTAAGAATAATATATCAAGTAAGAACAACTCTGGCAGAACTAATGGAATCCAGATTTTTAATGGGCCTCATCAACCGGTTCTTTCAATCCCAGCTGAACGAAAAATAAGGAAATCACATCATAAAGGGTTTTTATTTGCCTGTACACAACATGCCATTTCTTTAATAAATGATACATTGGACCCTCCCCACCACACACATCTCACCCAGATATTCTCGGGATCGTTGCGCTTTTTCCCATCAGAGCTGCATTAATGTGTAATAGGTGATCTGATGACATCGCTGATATGCTTGCCAGTATACGCAAAAGCTGTAGGTGCTACAGGGTATACGTTACATACCACCCACACGAGCCAGTTGCACAAACACAACACCCGTAATCTTATCCACTTTGTTTCTGAGCGCTTCATAAGTGTAAACATAATTTATTTGTTCTTGTTTTTAAATTTAAAGGAATAATTGGGATTTCTCTATCTCTGACATCCTGTTCCTGTAGCCTGAGAAAATGCTGATTTTCATTTCCATGGGTTTGTAGGCAAAATATTTTTTAAATCTTGGTACATGATTATTTTTTGCCCTGACCCGGAAACCTTTGAAATATCACTAAGATATAGTTACTGTTGGATTTTTAAAAGATTACATCTTTGAAAAATGTCAATATGCTGACTTTTGTAATGGTCTGTAGATGTGAACCTGCATTTCTGTATAAACAGGTTCTTCTCTGAAGTCATATAGGTTTTTTTTTCAAGACAAATGCATTATTAAGTATATTTTTCTAAAGGTTAGATGAGAGTCACCATTAAACCACATCTTTAAATTGTGGTATGAAATCCATACAGACAAGTGGGAAACAGACAGAGATGGATTCAAACCGGTTTCAAGTCTCTTCATTGACTTTAACATTTTATCTTGTGATATCTTATAATGATAAAATATCAAAGAAGCACCCAGACTGTCCCACAGAGAAAACAATGAAACTCCCAATACAAAAAAATGCTCAAACACCCATTAGATTTCAAAGAAGGCAATTTAAGCCTTTACTCTGGGAACAGGAAAGTGAATGTTTCAGGAAAACAGTGCAGCGAATGCAAACGTGTGGAACCAATGTTCTTGTTACCTCAGTTCAACTCAAGACAGCACATCTCACAACAGTAATGAATGGCTCAACAACCAGAAACACAATATACACTTTCTTGTCCATATTTAATCATTTGCAGCAAGTTAATTCATTGGTTTGGTGTGTCACAAAGGTCCTGATTGGTTTCTGTGGACTGGAAACTTCCAACTATCTTCCAGTCTAGAGGACTGGGGATACCCTAGATGGGATGCCAAGCCATCACAGGGTACGTGAGCATATACTGCAGACAGACATTAAGCTAGATAGCTAGTAGTAACAGCCTGGTGCTGTCTGTATTTAGTAGTAGATACACCGTCCATTAATTTATTTTTATTTATACTCCTTTCCATAGTATTGTATTTTCAGGAATGTGGTTTGTGTACTCTGTACTTTCCCAGCTAACAAGGAGTATTCCCAAAACTTTAGCTGTTATGTGAAGGTCATCTCAAGAACGTTCTCACTGTGCCATTAACAGAACATTATTTCCACATTTTACACTTAAACAAAGGTTCTGTCAATGTTAGCATAATAAAATCACTACCTGAAAATGCTCTTAATGCAATTAAAGTTGAAAAATATTGTTTTACAATAAAATATTGTTTTATAAAAGTGCTATATGTGTACACTGCGGACTCTGATATGTAATGCGACAGAGTAATCTGCTGCCCTTCTGTGCCCTTCGTTTATTTTGAAATTATTAGTCTTAGTTGTAGTACTGGGCTAACGTTATGCGAACATCCGGAGCACTGGACACTAAACATTTCCATACCTCAATCGTAACATTCAAAAAACGTTCCTAGAGTGAAAAATTGTGGAGTTTTAATTTTGTTTGCGCATTTATGTGTCTGCATTATATGTACTACCTTTGCACTTAGTTTTGCACTGTACGTTTGTTTCTGCAGACTATATGTACCTCACTGCTCCATGCAAAAGAATTTCCTCCTGTGAACAGTAAAGAATGATGTCTTATATGGATTCCATGTCAAAATTCACAAACTCACGTCATGTCTCTTGACGATGGGAAGAAACCACTCACACACATAATGAAAAGAGAACTCTGACCATCAGTCTTGGAGGTGCAAGACAACCACCATGCCACCCCAAATACTTAATTTAGCTATTCTTCAGAATGACTCCTGAGTCATCACAAACAATATGCACATCTCTTAAACACTGTTAAGTGGTTACATGTGTCTATTAACTCCCATGGATGCATACTGCTGCTGCATGATGGGAGATTTTATACATTAGGGTAGCAGACATATCTGGAAGTCATGGACCAAATCTCAGAAGAAATATGAGGTGTAATACTGCATATTTTCAGCATGGCCTCTGTGAAAGGGGTTGGCAGACCGCAGAGCACTAAAGCAGGGCAATACAGAATCCAGCACTATACCTTGCTGAATATCCAAATGGATGTGTTAGAAGTAGCAAAGTAATATACAACTGTTAAAATAATATTTAAATTTTTGCATTGTATTTGTATTTTCAATTGATGGTGCTAGTCAACATTTCTATGATGTTAATGTTTAGCTCAGTTTGTGTCTATCAAAGATTATTACACAGTAATATTCAGAAAGTGAAAAGCTCCCTTTTAGTGCTTTTATTTAAATATTCCACCTTGTCGTGTCCTTTTTTCAATGCAATTTAGAGACATTTTATTTTGAGAAAAGAATCCAATTACACAACAGTGAAAATGATCATTTAAAATGATTTTTGAAAGGCTTAACGTCTACACTCTGTAATGCTTGTTGGTTCATTTTATTTTATCTACTCTTCTTAGCAGCAAGGTAGATCGTTGTGTGGCCTTGCCACAAACCACCATTCCTTGTGTCTGAGGAATTGCATTTCAAAGGTTTATAAAGCCATTTTATTAGTGGTGGTCAATGCAATGTCAGAGGTTATTCTTTAGAAGTGGATATGAGAAATGATTCTAATGTAAAATCTGTCCAGTGGTAGCCAGAGGAATTGTTTTATATTAATGATATGCTTCAATAATGATGTCATATTGAGCATAAATATGGAAACATATTAGCATTCAACATGCAGCAATCAGTGTCCAACTCAGCTCCGCTCTTGAAACTGGTGAGGGAGGGGCACAACTTAATAATTTAAATACAAAAGGTTGTTTATTGGCAGGAATTAATGAAGCCAAATTACACGGGAGGCACATCCCCCCATCACCCAGTTCCTATACCCCTGGTTTCTTTGGCATTCAATTGTCTTTCTGAAGTTATATGCCATCACTACAGAAGCTTAAAAGGTTTTTCGTTCAACTTCTGTATGACGTGTTCCTGCATGCTGACGTAAGTTAGAGAGGGGCAGCGATTAGCAAGCACAATTAACTTTTAAAAGGTGACCGGCCTTTGATGAAGAATCATGACCCATGCTGATCCACCAACATAAATCCAGTGCCTCATTTAGTGCTCTCACAGAAAATAATGAAAGAAATGGTCACAAGGACATCACTGAACACTATCCACGGTAACAGATGGGACATCTTGTAGTCTGGGTTCTCTGTCCATGGATGCCATTCCTATCCTTTTGTGGTTTAGCATTTAAATTTGGTGGCCGTTTAACCTGTGCAGCACATATTTGTAGAAATACAGCCATAGCATAAGAATTATATGAAAAATAATCTTTAAGTTCCTTTCAAAAGATATTTGGATGTACTTCACTGTCATCAATAACAACAGGAAGACTAATGAAAGCGCTGGCAAGGACGGACGCTCTGCTCGCTATCCTTCATGTTAAAGGACAGGGGGCGGCATTAATCAGTGGCCAGTGCTGACGTCAGAGTCACTGGGAGAGCGGAGCAGCAGCGCCGCAACGTCTCGGACCTGTGACAGGTGTCCTCCGTGGTGCATGTTCCCGCATTGATAACGGCTGTGAGCCACTGGTGGCTTTGTCGCCCCCCTCCTGTCTTCATTAATCAGTTGACACCCGCAGACGCATTTGGGGCTCCGAGGCTCCCAACAGCAGTGCCAGGGGAATGAGAAGCTATGTGTTTTCCTTACGTTTATCAAGGCTGTACTGCTCTTTATGATAATTAGCTAATTGTATGACAGGCTGGGGCAGCTGCCAACAGGTTTTAGATTAACCTGATACGTATGTGTGGACAGGAGAAAGGGACTAAGCCAGGGCCATGCACAAATTTCATGTGTCATTGCAAGGATTCTTGTGATTTTACAGCTTTGCTGTGTTTTAATATTACAGCATCTCAGTGCCACACAATTATTGGGGGGGGGGAAAAAAGATCTCAACTGGATTTTAATTGCATTCACCCACACGTCGGCCTGGCAACTATTTCTCTGAACCTGACTAGAAAAATATTTAAATATCTTGCTCTTGGGAGTTGTCATCCTTAATATTGGCACAAATACATAAAAATGTAAAACTTTTCACTTTTTTGCCTCAGTTATAACTGTAACTGTAGCCTATGAAGTGTATGGAGAGTATGCATGCAGGTTATGACAGACTGTGGGGTGCACTTGAATATTTACATTAGTATAGTGTTCTTACTACCCACACAGTGCTCTGAATAATTTTGAAAATGTGTCAAACCCAAATAGGGAAATTAAACACTAATACAGAACTTAATGTAGTGTAATGTTAGATTTCACAGTAAAGAGGTCAACAATTCTCAGTTTTATTTCGTGAAGTTTGTTGTCTGAATGTTTATGAAGTATTCAATAGGCACCGTGACTCTACTGACAGTTGCCTTTACTTACTGTGATATTTCCCATCTGCAGTAGCAATTCGACTGATCTATTACAGGCGAAGCAGATTTTATAGGGAGACGGGCAGCAGCTCCCACTCCTGTACAGGCACTGCTTCAGCCACCTCATAGTCCCATTAGGAGAGCACCAGGGCCCCCGTGAGTTTTGTCTGGATGGGGTGGCCCAGAAGATGCCTGATAAAGCACGTACCACAGTTTCAAAACATTAAGGTACTTATCCCCTCTGCAGTGTTAGATCGACAATCAGTTGATTGGTATCAGTAAATACAGTGTGTTTGTTTTCATGCCAATTAGTATGAAATCATTGTTGAAATGATTCCAGCCACTTCAGTCCGAAAGCCACGTACCCAGGTTAAGAGACAGACCTCCCCGTGGAGCAGCGCTCACAGAAACAAGTAGTCACACAAGTCCAAACTGCACAGCCCGTAAGATGCATATCAGGGACATTCTCCAAGTTTAATTCAACAGGTCATTTCAATAATCAGTATGAAATACGTGCAGAAATCAAGCACTTCTGTCCATCATATTTGTATCACGTTGGCCTCACACAGATGCTAGTGATTATGGACACATTGTACGCTGATTGACCCCGGAGCCCCCAATCTATTTTGTGTTTATGAAAAGACCATATCGGATACGGGGGACTTTCATGCAGTCCAAACACATTACACAGCTCCAGGAAGAAACAGATCACAGACTTGGACAGGTGACTTTGGATTTGTTAAAAAAGGATATTGCTTTTAAGTACTTCCTTTACAGTAGCTGGCAAAAACAATGGGTCATTAGGACGATGTTAATGATTATACTTCTATTGTATTAATAAGCAACATCATTATGTTGCAAATACTATGCCATAAAAGAAGAATTATAAATAACTGGTAAATACTTGATTGTCACATTTTAATTGTAACACAGTATTTACATAATTTTAATGTTTGTCTTATATAACCTCAGCACTCTGGGCACAACAACATGCTCTGAATACTAACTGCATATTCTGTTAAATCCTGTCACTTCACTGTTTCCTAAGTGGGGCCCATAAGATGGAGATGTCCTACATTATCAATTATTTCGCGATTCTCCATTTTGTTAAATATACAGATTAGTTAAGTGATTAATGAAATGCCTGTTTTCACATTTCAGAATAGTTAGCCAGCCTATATTGTTAGTTTTTATTTTATTTCATTTACCGAGGTAGGTAATGTTGGTTTATTGAATGCTTAAATATTATTATGTGGCATGAGAAGTTTTATATCTGACAAGTAAAAAATAGGCTGATATGTAAAATACCTTATTTTAAGAGGAAGATGATTTCACGTCTGAAGTTTGGTAATTCAGCTAAACTGTATAATGATACAGTAATAATAATACATAATAATACAGACATAGACTCTAAAGTAAACAAGCAGATCTACATCCTGTCATGCCCACAGGGGCGGGCAGCACAGTGGCTAGCAATAGCCACATTAGCATGCCACTACTTAAAGCGAAAGCAAACTACCCGACGTTGTGAAGTATTGTTCCCATGCTAATGACCCTTACTGAGCGTTTCTTTGTCTCGTGTCTTCCCTGCCTGTTCCTGCCTGCCCTGCCTACATTCCCTTCCCGGTCTGCCTGCATCCTCTGTTCCATCCCATGATTTCCTCGTCCCGTCTTTGCCCGTAGGACTGATCTCTCTGGCTTTGGACCTCCCGCAATCGACCCGACCACCCTTTTGGATTTCCCCTTTGGCTTTGATTGCACCTGGCTTTACCGTCAGTAAATCCTTCTCCTGCATTATGGGATCTGCCTCTTCCCTGGTTCCGCAACACTACAGAATACTTCTCCTAAGCATGGACCCCGCGATGAATCAAAGGCTGCAGCAGCATGTTGTCTCTCAGCTTTTGGAGGCTTGAGCTGCCCTGCTTGGCTTACCTGACTCACCCCCCAGAGCATCCGCCCCAGTTCCAGCTGCCATGCCAGAAAAGTACAACGGCAACCCGGATCACTGCCAGGCATTTTTGATGGAGGGACATTCGGATCGCTTTATGGAAGAAACGTTTTGTGATTTCACTCTTCACTGGATGAACACGAGAGTGGGCCACTGTGTTGTGGATGGACAACAGTCCTCTCCTAGACTCGGTGCGCGATTTCCAGCAGGAAATATTCAATCACCCCACTGTCGGACACAGCCTGGGGGAGAGGTTGTTTGACTTTAAACAGGGAGCACGCACTGTGGCTATAATTCTGGACAATCGTAGCTGGACTTCACTGGCCAGAAGACGTCCTATGGATTCTGTACTGTCGCGCACTTCACCCGGAAATACAGGACGAGCTGACATCCCACGGCTCCACCCAATCCTTTGAAGATTTCATCAGGTTCTCAGTGACCATAGACAACAGTGTCAGAGAACCCGCGCCAGCCAAATGCTATGACCCAGTCGGTCTCTTCAGAGGAACTTGTGGAGCCCATGCAGTTTGGTTTCACCCCATTGTCTGCCACAGAACGACACTGACGTACAGCCCAAGGGCTGTGCATGTATTATGGACTGGCTGACCATGTGCTGCGCTCCTGCCCCATTTGACCACCACATCCAGGCACCTATACAAAGGTAGGTGCCTCCACTTTTCTCGGGGTTTCTATAATTCAGGTTATTGTTCACGTTGTTGTTAGTGGTTCTGGTGAGGGGCAACCCATGCGCGCAATAATCAATTCAGGAGCCGCAGAGAATTTTATGAGCCTCTCACTAGCACGTGAGATTAAAGTCCCTCTACAGGCTCTCTCCAACCCCGTCGCGGTGTTGGGGTAAGTGGTGAACCCATTCAAGGATGAGTTACTGCACTGGTGCCATCTCACTCCAAGTTTGTGTGCTTCACGTTGAGACCCTTGACTTCCTGGTCTTAACCTAAAGTAAGGGATCCCATCATCCTTAGCCATGCTTGGTTACGGAAACATAACCCTATCATCGACTGGAGGATGGGTGAGCTTACCACCTGGTCATTTCCTTGTTTTCAGCAATGTTTAGCCATACCTTGTCGTGCCTCCTTGATTGAGAGCCCTGAAGCAGAAGATCTCTCTCAGATCTCAGCAGACTACTCTGGTTGCCAAGATGTTTTCGGCAAGGAGTTTTCCTTCAAGCTACCCCTTCATCATGAGCGCGACCTCCTCGAGGGGGCGCCTCTGCGTAAGGGCCACCTGTAAACCCTGTCTATAACCGAGGAGGAAGCCATGGAGATGCACGTACATGAGGGCCTCAAACAATGTATTATCAGTCCGTCCACGTCTCCAATTACCACTGGGTTCTTCTTCATCAAGAAGAAGGATGGGGGTCTCTGTCCTTGTGTAGATTATTGTTCACTGAATGGCAGGAGAGAACTCCTGCCTTTAATCCCTTCAGCGTTGGAACACCTCCGGAGTACAACTGTGTTTACCAAGCTGGATCTCCACAGCGGCCTACAATCTCATCAGAATCCGAAGGGGGGATGAATGGGAGACCTCTTTTATCACAAACACAGGCCAGTACGAGTATCAGGTGTGCCTTATGGATTAACTAACAGCCGCTCGATCTATCAGGGTTTCATGAATTCTGTCTTCTGGGACATGGCAAACCGATTCGTGATCATCTACATTGACTTACCCCAGCCGAACGAAATTATGATGTTGAACACTGGGAGCTGACTTAATGACAGAGAGCCCTTCACCCCTTCCAAGTATTTACAGATCACAGAATAACCCGGTGGGCTATGTTCTTTGCCAGGTTCAAATTTAAAGTGACCTACCTTCCTGGGAAGAAAAATACAAAAGCTGATGTACTATCTCAGCAATTTTATCCACCCGACGCTGATTCTCAGACTAAGACAGTGCTTCCACCTACCTGCTTCGCCGCGCCCATCACCTGGTCGCTGGAAAAAGTGCTCCATCTTGCCAACAACCATTCGACACCTCCCCAAGGGTACCCTGCAGGTAGGATGTATGTTCTGCGAATGGCAGTGCTTAGATGGGTTCACACTTCTCACAGCTCAGGACACCCCGGGATCTCCACTACGTAACACTTAGTTGCCCAACGATATTGGTGGTTGAAGCCAACCCATCAACCTCCAGCTGGTCTACTCCTCCCCTTGCCCATGCCATCATGTCCCTGGTCCCACCTGGCAGTCGACTTCATCACTGGCCTTCCCAACTCAAAAGGTAACACCCTCTTGCTAACCATTGTGGACTGCTTCTCAAAGATGTGTCGCCTAGTCGCGCTTCCAAACTCCCGAACACCGCAGAACTGGCAGAGGTCTAAATAACTTTGGTCTTTCGCTATTATGGAATCCCAAAAGACATTGTCTCTGACAGAGGCCCTCAATTCACGTCCTTAGTGTTCAAAGCCATTTGTGCCAAATTAAACATTTAGTTCAGTCTCACGTCACCCCCAGTCCAATGGATTGGCTGAGAGGACCAACCAGGAAGTATCTAAAGCCCTCTGACTCCTTTGCAAAGATAAACCAGCCAAATGGGCAATACAGTAATCCCTCACTTATCGCGGGAGATAGGTTCCAAGGCCGACCGCGATAACTGAATTTCCGCGAAGTAG
>JABFEB020000033.1:10231379-10246369 GCA_019775895.2 Stomatorhinus ivindoensis | reverse complement strand
AAATAGGGGTTCCAACCAGTCACACCATCCCACAGAGGTTGCTACCAGCCACACCCCCCTCCACAAAAAGAGGTTCCTACCAGAAACCCACTCCCCCCAAAAAGAGGTTGCATGGACCATTTGTTCTGTGCAAATACAAAATGAAGACCTCAGCGATCCATTCCTTACACTGCCAGCCTACAAACATACAAGCTCACAACAATGAACTTCCCTTCCCTTAAGATCAAGGGAAGGGTGTCATGGGAAATAAGTGCCCCAATACTAACCCTGGCTTCCACTGTTCTGCCGCTGTATGCAATCTCCCTTAATGCTCGGCCAAGCTTATGGGATTGTCCAGAATGCATATGGGAAGTACAATTCCAACAGTAGCAGCACTCACAGTCCCACCACACTGCTGCTAAACCCTTTACAAATGCGACTCCCCATAAAAAAAAATCCCTTTTATCCATACATACTCTCAGTGACCCAGCTGCTCTGACAGTTATCAGGGCAGATGAGCAGACACCCTGGCTCTACTGACCAATGGCTTGTCCCCATCTCTCCTGTACCTTGTCCGTCAGCTGTATACCACATGAACTCTACATTAAATTGCAATGCTTTGCCAAAAACCAATGACAAGCGGCACATTTTCATTTACAAAAGGGGTTTTACAAAAACTTATGCTGTTGCAAGGCAAATATGAATCTTGCCTTAATTAGAACATTTATTTATGTACCTGCAATGTGCAAGATAAGATAAATTGGAGGTAGGAGAAGCTGAGAAGGACATTTCATATTATGCTATATTTTGCTGTTGAAGTACTAATCCTCTTTTGTTAAACACTTACTATTAAGTTGTGGCAGATGATTTAATTGAAAATGACACCCACTTTATTCACTCAAGCTACGTATTGGGTCCTGATGCGGAGTTTGGATAAAGAGTTTCTGTCATTCCTTCCCTGAGGAGGGTTTATATTTGAATCAGTGGCCAGATCCGGTCATTGATTATGTTGCTGTATGGAATAAGCTGTTAGTTGCTGTGTAATGTTATGAAACCCCATTGTGTCAGTTACATCTGCTGTAATCTGTTTATTGATGTCATCTTAATGGCGAATGCAGCAAGCTGGCCTGGGAGTCCAGCGGGTACCGCGCTGGAAAAGTGTTGTATTCTTCCTGGATTGGAAATAGACATACAGTAGGCTTTTTACTTTGCAGTTACCTGGAAAGTGACCTTTTAAAAGGAAAAGCATTGGTTTACATGAGATGTCATGGAAAAAAAAGCACTCTGTCACAGCTCCTTCTTTTTAAACAAACCCAAAGGGCAAACGTCACGCAGAGTGAGAGCCGAATGCTGATACAAGGGGCAGTGTGACAATGCGGGGGCCCTCCAGCCTCCAAGGCCGGCTCGGGGGCACCGATGGGCACGACGCTGTGGGGAAAGTGCGGCGATGACTCTGCTGGCTAAAGGTTAGCGCCATGCTACCAGCGACGTGAGGAGAGAGCAGCTGGACATACAAGATGTCATATATTATTCTGCTCATAATAAAGGATTCTCATGTGAGCAAGGAAATCATGTATGAAAATAAACTTCAGAAACAGTGAACCTAAAATACTCCGAGCTTCCCGACTTTCAGAGCCTCTGTACAAGCGATTATGAAGGTTTTGAACTCATCGACATATCATCCTATTAAATGGGTGTAGTCTCAGTCAGAGATACAGTTTTGCCAAGTTGGCAGCCAAACAAGACATAGACTTCATCATTGAATTCTTGCGGCGCAGTGTTCTGTTGCAGCCGTGTTAAACCAATAAAGCTAACGTTTAGTACGAAATCTGCCCCGTATTGTTGATCCTTCCCTAACTTTCCCAGGGAAAGAAGGCAGACAATCTCCGTCACCCCACCACCCCCCCCAACTACACTTGTGTAATTTGGAAAGCATGGCCATAGACCCATTGAAACCCCCACAAGCCCACACCCATGACCAATCTCCTACACAAATCAATCACCTGAGCACAAAACATTAGCTGTGGGTGGATCCACATATCACTGACCAATCAGCCCGCTAAGCGTTTAATGGCGTCTAACACAGCTAATCACATTTATTTCTCCATGTCCTCTTTGCTTGCTTTATCTGCCTACTAAATAGACACATATGCACACATACACACACACACACACATATACAAACACACGCAGCAAGCTAACTTAGTTTGTCCTACACAAGCACTGCTTTCTCTTTCCAAACAATAAACACTTCATAAATATTCAGTTTTAACTCCCACAAGGAATTCAGTTTATTATTTTGAACAAATCAGTAGCTAAATTAGTATTTTTGTTTAATTTATTTCATTGCCTCATTCTGCAGTTCTTTTTTGTTCTTTAAGTTACTCCACAGCGGATGGTGTCTTTTAGCGAGTTCTTGGTTTCCGTTTAGTTCACACCAAATTTGATTTAAAAATCCTTGAGAAAAACGGCAGCCTTTGGCAGGCTGGAAAGGAGATTATGAGTTAAGTGGACTGAGGTAAAATGCTGTCATATTTTCCAACTCCAAGTTTTTGAACCAAGCAACCATTTCGATTCACACCAAACCAAATTCCCACCAAAAACGATCCCAGCTTATTGAATGACTATTAAATGTTTATAATCTATACAGGACATACATAGTTCAAGTGGTTAATAGCCAAGGCATTTATGTGGTTTCAGAGCTCATGGGTTAGGGACACAGACACCCATTGCTGTCACAGCCCAGCCCATCGTAATGGATTTTACACCTCATTTCCATTCAAAGCCATCCATGGGCCTGTAGAGCCTTTGTGTAGCATCATTGTATGGCAATATTTTACGTAAAAATGACCAAATTCATCGTTTATATTTATGATGTTTGGATTCGGCTCACTTTGGTTGCTAATGTCATTTGCATTGGCATATTTTTTTGTCATTTTCTGAGGTGGTTGTGGACATAGAAAGCACTGAGTAACTGTTAGCTTGAATTGACCAGCATAGATTCACCGCACCTATTATCTACATAATGCCATAACATTTAATACAATAAAGTGTTATTTACATTAAAAACACATGATGGTTTCTTGACTACTCTACTACTAAGTGAAGTAACCATGGCAATATCCCACCCAGGATTACTAATGTTGTGCAGCACCAATGACTGTATTTGTTATTGAGAAAAATCTGGTATCCCCATGGTTAACTGGAATGATAATGAGGCTACCGTCCATTATCTCCACAGTCCTCCCAAAACAAAACAGCACCTGTACAATAAATTCTTTAGATACTGAATTGCTCGTAGAACTTAAATTGTTTCATTAAAAAAATCACTTGTGATCTTGGAAATATTATTTAGCACATGGAGAGATGATATAATGTGGATAATATCTTATATAACTCATAGAAGATTTTTGGTTTTTCAGTATGTTATCATCTTGAAAAATCACATATAACTTTAAGTGATGGAACCCTTTCAATTTCAGTTACAGGTTCATTGTAGTATTCAGTTCAGTTGTGCTCAGTTGGTGTCAATCATCCATTCATCTATCCATTGATGAGCCTGGAGGCCGTGTCTGGAAGCACAAGGGATACTGTTGGGGACATGTTAGGGGACACCCTGGATAGGACATAGAAGGTGAAACCCTGGATGGGACATAGTATAAGGGACACTCTGGATAGGACATAGTAGAGGACACTCTGCATGGGACATAGTATAAAGGACATTCTGGATGGGACATAGCAGGGGACACCCTGGATGGGACATAGTATAAAGGACATTCTGGATGGGACATAGTATAAAGGACATTCTGGATGGGACATGGAAGGGGATATTCTGGATGGGACATAGAAAGAGACACCCTGGATGGAACATAGAAAGGGACACTCTGGATGGGATGCCAGCCTTTGCAGGACACTACATTCAGTGCACTGAAATCATACATTTACAACACACATGCATGTTGCATCTATCATAAAGATCTATGCAGTTCCAACAGCATGCAGAATAAGAACATTCCCAACTTATGAAATGCAGCATTACTGCATGATTCAAAGTACGTTTTTTTATTTCTTGTTCCTTTGAGAACAATTGCGTGATTTAAAAGGCCTTTAAAACATTTTTATATAGAATTAAAAGACAAAAACACCTTGGTATGTAAAAATAGGACATCTTGTTCTTACAAAGCTCATATTAAATAAAATGTGCTGTAGAGACATTGTATAATATTTAAGTCAGCCTTCTTAGTGATAAAAAAAGAACAGGACAGAATGAAAGTACTAAAAGGCCAGTAATATGATAGGAACTCAGTGCTTCTGCAAGAAAATTAACTTCTCCATCATTTACTGATTGGAAGAATCAGATATGTCTGCAGTAGTCATGCGCATACCCATCCAGGACTGTCAATCATATATAAAGAATTAAAAAAAACATGCTTAAGTCGACATTAGCAGAATTCCCCAAAGACTAAATAATGTAATTCATAAGCTTCTTTCATAGGTTGCTGTTTGGGATGAAACCATTACATTAGCATTTGAAGAAATGAGACCTCTTAGACTTATTAGAACTGGTTGTCTTCAAGCATTATGTGTGTTTTCATCAAAAATAGCCTTGATTTTTTGAATCTCACTGTGCTTTCCCATGCAAGCATTACAGAGATCCACAGTGGTACCGCAAACTTTGGGGAAATACTGTGAGAATATGCTGAGTAATGTCTTTGCAGTTATGTTTCAAACTGATTTTACGATTGAAGCGTTTGAAGTTATGAATGAAAAATGACAACACACTATACATTAACCAAAAGTGTAGTTAAGGAATTTACTTGCAATTGCAAACCACAGGAGGATATGAAAACAGCATACTCCCAAGTTGGACTGTAATTGAGGAAATAATTCACTATTTTCAGTATTTCTCTGGTTAAGTACAGAATGGACCATTTTTTCTGCCTTTTGGGTTAATAAAATGAATCATATTTTTTTCTTCCAGGAATATGAATGCATAACCATGCATTTACAAGATATAACCAGGTATTTATTTGGTTTGAAAGAGTCTGCTTTGTCTGTATTGTCTGCTAAAAATTAAAATCCACAAACCCAAAGGGTTTAGACTCAAAATTTCCAGAAGCTCACACTCTGGTAGCTGGTGATAAACACTTCACACTTTACCAAGAGGCCTATTTAAGCCCTCAGTTGATTAGGCATTAAATGTTCAATATTTATGCTGCAGAAAAAAACTATTAGCAGAATTCAGAAGCTTTCGACAAATTACATATTTCATATTCTTTTTTTTTTACAGCATTAGTTTGGATTTGAAAGCATCATTACTACTTAAAATGTGGGTGGAACATTTTTGAAAGCTTCACAGAACAGCATTTGTGGCATATTAGCTATCCTGACTGGTGAAAGGCACCTTCATTCCACTGGGTAACAGGGGTATGCCTCTAATTTCGAAGTGATGCAGATTTGGAATGGCGGCCCATTTATTATGCAAAAAAATCAGTCAGGCTTTGACAGTGCATAGAGGGCAACAATAAGACGGCAGTATGACCAGGGCAGTCACCTTTAACATTTGTATAATACGCATACAGTTTACAGTCCCAGTAATAGTGTTTGCATTTTTTTCATTATACTTGGTATGTTCATTTCTTCAAATCTTTTTCGAATGAAAATTATAATAATAAAGCCTTGGAATTGGTCTTTACTCTCACCTGGATGACGACGTCGTAATTGGAACCATTTCCTTATGCCATAAAACCTTGGGACCGTAAATAATAGCACTGTGGAGCTATGAACACGACAAGAGCTCTTATCCAGTGTTAAGCATTGGACCCTCGAAAGCAGCTTCTCCCTCATCAAGGGAAGGCCATTCCCTAGCGATTACCCCTAGCTGGGGAAAAGCTAAGGGAAATTGGAATGGATTAAGACAGAGCTCAGTGTTGTGGCTCTGACCGCGAAAGCGTGAAAATGAGAGCCCCACCTGGCATCGTGGCATCTTTCTTAATGGTACTCGTCTAGATGTGTTCAGCGTCCTCATCAAGGCAAATGAGTGTGAAAAGGCCCATTTGACTCTCCAGCTCGCATGCTGTTAGGCTCACTACATTTTTCAGCTGTGAATAGAGATTTTCTCATAATTGGATGTAAGTGGCACTTCACAAAAACAATTCAAGCAGTTTTAATAATGACCCAAAAAGTTCTTAACGTCCTTAGCGCAATCTTTGACATAAAGATGTATTAGTACATAATTCATCATTAATTTGAAATTCAAAACTGAATATTCCAGATGTTTGTGCTTCTCTTTAGCTAAAGGAATAAATCATGATATTGTACTTATCTGACTTTAAGACATCATTGTGTGTGACGAAACTGTGTTAACATGTAGGATATTAACAAATATTTGGGAAATTGTCTGTAGGCTAATATGTCTGTAAAAAAATTACATTGGGAAAATACACCGAGAAATGACACAATGCTACTGATTTTGGCTTCACCTCTCACCTTTGCCTGCCATAAGTACACAATTTGTGGATGTTTATGGCCATATTAAGGGCATTTGACACGAAACAGCTGTCGTGCCGCGGTGTGACGCACCCACCTCGGGTGTTACATGTTTTTCCACTGCTGTCTGAGGCAATGCCGCTCCTGCCATCTTCTGGAGCTCTTGTGCAAGGCCTCAGAGAGGTCCTGGAAGGTCTGTGGGAAAAGCCCCTGGGTGAGCTTCCTGACCAACAATATGTATTCATTCTTGCCGGCTCAGCTGGAGTGTACACGGCACTAAGGATGCGAGTGGAAACGACCAGGTGTCACTAGCGTGCTTATGTTGGGAGAAGATATGCAAAGTTCCCAAATGTCTCTCACACAGTCACAGAAAAAACCAGTTAGACCAAGAATGACATCACCAATTATGCTGCGGCTTGACAGACCACAGCAAAAAGGCAACATGGGCACTACAGACATTCATGTGGAGAGACCAAAGTTAGGCAAACTGACACATTCCAGAACAAGCAGGTCTGTTTTGTTGTGTAACCAGTGTGAGGGCAAATGTCTCATTTATTTTTAAATCTTTGACTGCAGTGCAACAGGCTTAGTTTAATGTGCTGGCTTAAGCTGTGTGTGATAAAAGTGTGACAGTTGCCCAGCATAATAAAAAATGAAGGTGATGGGCACTTAAATAAAGTCGATGGGTGGAAAACCCAAAATCATCTCGCCAATATGCCCAAAATCACCTCCTCATTTAGAAGGGGCTGCTGTATCTTTCCTTTAGTTCAACAGGTGTCTCAAAGCTGAGTTTGAGGTAGCAGTGTAGCAAACTGAAACAGCTGAAACCTTGGCCACTCAATCCCTTGTATGTAATTTAATATGTAGAATCTATTGTAATTCCACAGATTCAACACATATGTGTCTGTAAGCATCAGAAACATTGGATAGCCATAAAAATTTAGCTAAAGTATTTCCACAGTCACTAATAATATAAAAATACATGAGAGCATTATAATGAAATAGAATTGGATCATTTCAGTGAGGGAAGAATCTGAAAGAGATGTTCAGGTTATTGACTGAAGTAATTTGTGTTTGAAGGTATAAAAGAGGACTTTCCCTGAATCAATTTGGGCCCAGAATCCCCTCTTAAACCCTAAATCTCTGCTATTGCATTTACAAATAAACACAAATTTTTTTCAGAGGTATGTTTTTTTTAGTGCAAGAGAAATCTATATCTTTATATTGTCAATTTCTAAAATGGAATGTAAAGATGAGCACGTTTTTCCTTCAGGGTAGCGCTCTGGCCACTGACCTGTACTCAATGCCAGGAAATATGTCCTCACTGACATGCGCTCCAGGCCAATGCAGGTTAGAAAGTGGCTACTGGTCTCTCTCCAGTATGTCCCTCACTGGTTCCCCCACGAAAGCCACCCAGTCAGTCGAGCAAAATCTTCAAACCTCAAAGTTTGTATGAACAAGCTCTATTTTAATGGAAATCCAGAAAAACAGCTTGATAATGATAGGCTTCTCTAAAAAGTCTAGCAGAGCGACGCGGAGTTCAAAGAATGGTTGGAGAAACCTCCTCCTCCAAGATCTCTTTCAGGTTTCATGTATCTTTAAACATCATGCCGGCTTTGTATTTCTTTACCACCTCCAGTACTCGGACCATCAGGGTCAAGCGCCTCAATAAGTGTTTGTCCTGGAGATCGCACCCCTTGCAGCCAATTCATTTTAGGACACAGAATAATGAGCTGAAATTCCAGATGTTGGACTTAAATTGGTAGCAAATGTATAGCCTTTAGCCGGACTATTAGCCTTGCGCACTGGAAGCAAGTGGCGTGCTCCAAGATGCCCGGACTTTTTCTGAAATAATATTTGAACAGTGGTTATGGATGTGAGCGATCCTTTTCTCATCTCCTTCCATTTCCTAGAAAATGCAGAGCGGTGTTTTTGGTTCCATTTCTTGGAAGGTGGCGTTGCCCGCTGGCGGTTTACAGAATGCAAAAGGGTCCACTTCCTGCTTCCCAGAGGGTTTCATGTGTTACCCTGAGAAGACATAAGGTGTTTATTTTCCCATACAGAAGCAAAGTAACGATAGTAACGGTGGCATCACCCTGTGCCGAGTCGGCTGCCAGCTTTGTGCTGCGGTAACTTTGTCATGAACAGTGAGGGCTTTGTACCTGGAAGATGACTAGACACGGCTCACAGCGTTAGCATGCAAACGGTAAAGCCGAGTCAGCACTCTGCAGCCATTAATTGTTCTCTAAAGGCTTTAATAGTCTAGTTTTCTTTTAAAGAGGTGTATTTGCTCGGCATTTGCCTGCAGACCAAATGTGCAAATAAAACCAATTAGCTCAACAAAGAACAAACTTTGTCACCATGTATGAGCTGCCTACATATGTGCAGTCTCCCTGACAGTCTGCATTGCCTCAAAAAAAAACCACAGAAATCAGCTTCAATGAGTAATGTCTTATTTTTAAAAGTGCCAAAACAGACACCTATTTAGATAGAATTCAGAAACATTTCCGTCATATTCATGGCTGCAGAATTAATATGTTTTGTCTGAAATTGCCTTTAGACTCGCACGCCTTGCCGCAGAGTTCTATTGCTTTAAAATGTAACGTCTAGTAGCTCATTTAGTTTCCTTGAAGGACTCAGAGGATATTCTTTGTCCGTTATCTGGAACACTGGACTGTCGCAAAGCTCTTCGGAGTCATAGGCTGTTTCCGAGAGAAACACCCCATATTGGATTTCAGAGGCTCACCCCGGGTGTAACTGTGCAAAAGAGTACAGAGATTTATTTACTTCCCCTATCCCCCCCAGGTCTTAAAAAATTAACGGCTTACTATAAACATCTGCTCCACAGCCCAGTTTTGATGAAGCGGCTGGCTTTTCAGAGCGAAGTTCCTGTCCTTAAAAGCTTTGTTGCAGTGTTCCTCAAGGAGTTTGGCATGGGAGTTGGGCACCAGGTTCTGTAGCAATGCAGTGAGTCTGGGGTGTGGAGGATAATTAAGTTGAAGTCTCTCCTGATCTTCCCTGAGCTTGTTGGCCTGCCACCGCTTGCCTGGGCCACGGACTTCCTCAAACCCTGGAGGACAACAGAGCCACTGTGGGGGGTGGAAGTTGGAAGGGCCCAGTGAAACTACGCCCCCATTCACTGATTGACATTTTGCGTAATCACTGACAGTTTCCTGCACGGTACTTTGATATGATGAGCCGATTAGCCTGTTCACCTGTGATGCACCCTGCAGAAGGAACAGACTGTTTGTTTGCAGGGACCTGGTGTAAATACATTTTAGTTATTTCACTTCAAGAAATAAATTCTAACAGAATAATGCTTCACATACATAAATATGTCTCTGATGACACTGGCCAGACACCACTGATAATATCATTAAGTTTAATACGTTGATTATATTTCATTGTTTACGTCACGTCTTGCTGAAAAATAGTTTTCACCCCAAAGATCTAAGATTACATGTTCAAGTGATTATTAGTATATGTGCTGGTGTCCTGAAGTAAAAGTCTTCGTTCTGTTTTTCTTAACTTTGACATTTTGTTCTATTTTTCTGTTACCTTTTGATACCGGCCTCGTGTGCTGTATCACATTTTAGACAGTGGTAACAGAGTGCTGCTGAGCCCCGCTGTATTCTGTCACCGCCGTTGTCGCGTTTCTTGTAGGCAGAGGTACTTAGGATGATGAGAAATGCTGCAGTCAGTCTGAGAGACATGGCGCCTGGAATTGTGGGGATGGGGCTGTGAAAGTGAGAAGATGAATGTCACCTTGCGGTTAAATGTGACGTGAGCGTCAGCCTCCCAAACCAGAAAACCCACCATGTGATAAGAACAAAAGTAAAGAAGATCCTTAGCTGGCATCTCACAGCCCCCAGTGTCTCTGTTAAGTCTTCTCATAGGTTTCTACTGTCCAGTAGTCCATTGGCTGACGTTAACAAACCTGCGAAGGTATAAGAGCCCGCTTGTGTATCACAACCTGACACTGATATTGTCCTCACCCACAGAGCAGAAGCACCATGCTGATGAATTCCAACTGAGCTGGCTTTGAGTTGTTCAGCTGTTTTAGCTGGCAGTGAATACATGTCACGCCGCTGGAGTATACGACCCCACCCCCTGCTGCTCTGCACTGACGGTGCCTTTTATTTCAAAACCACTTACCAGAAACAGGGGTGGGAATCAACCCACAAACCTGGGGGTGTGAGGCCACACCCTCTGAAAACCAGCTGCTCATACACAGGGAAAGCCAGGTATACCACAATTTACAATATCAAGAATAACAATATATTCAATCACTTCATGATTTTCTGTTGTAGCAAAAAGCGTGGTGGTTGCAGCGATGTGTTGTAGAAGGGTCCTGAAAGAGTCACACCTGCTGGTTCGCTGTGTGTCCACAAGGGGGTATTAGCGCTGTATGGGTGGATTTAGACATTTATAAGCAGATTGTTTTGCTAAGCAAGATAGATGCTCTGTAACACAAGCCTAGGCATTTCAATTGATTTAAGAGGGGAGGAAAGAATGAGATTGCGAATACAGGTGGGTGAAATGAGGTTTCTCCGCAGGGTGTCTGGGCTCTCCTTTAGGGATAGGGTGGGAAGTTCTGATATCCGGGAGGGCCTCAGAGCAGAACCGCTGTTTCTCCACCTTGAAAGGAGTCAGTTAAGGTGGTTTGGACACCTGGTGCGGGTTTTCCGTGCATGTACTACAGGAAAGAGGCCCTGGGGCAGACTCAGGACTCGCTGGAGGGATTAAATCTCTCGGCTGGCCTGGGAGCGCCTCAGCATCCTCCACGAGGAGCTGGTAGAGGTAACTGGGGAGAGGGAGGTCTGGGTATCTCTCCTGAAGCTGCTACCCCCATGACCCGAACCCTGGACAAGTGGCAGATAATGGATGGATGGATGGATGGATGGATGGATGGATGGATGGATGGATGGATGGATGGATGGATGTATGGGGAGGAACCGTGATGTTGATGTTTCATCCTTTGAAGAGCATGCAGCCCTAACAATGTCTCTATCATCAGAATAACATTATTTCCCACCTCCATTATCAGATTAGGGTTCTGGTAAACTAGGAGAGTGGTTATTAATTAAATGAATTAATGTTATAAATTCAAATGAATTAATAGATGATTATTGTGTATTATTATTGTTATAATGTAATAATGCAGTAGTAATAAAAGTACAAGCTAATATCAGAAATTGGTTTCTGCTTAAAACCACTTTTATTTTATGTATTTCAATAAAATACAAAGAATAATTTAAAGAAATTAAAGAAAATTAATTTGGCACCCATTCATATATGAGCCCGCTGGTTTCTGAAATAGGTACCAGTCTAATTATGATACTGGAGTGGTCAAGGATGGATGGATGCATGGATGAGGCAATATACTGCACTTTTACTGTATAAGGCTTTAATGACTGCTGTTTTCTTGCCCTGCAGGGGCCGCTGTTGCATAAAGTAGAGAATAATAATGTAGCTATTCTGACTTCCTGCATGGCCACATGACCAGAAAAGTCAGAGAGAAACCAGGCATTACAATCTGCTGCTTTGCAACACCAGAGGGGGATATTGGTATACACTACCTGAATATATTTTGTCAGGAACATGAAGAGCAAATCTGCAGGACATGGATAAGTATCCAGTGAGCACCAGATGAACACATTCACGTGGAAAGATACAGATGGGGTGTGGCTTCTATACCAAAGAGTTTAGCACTACTTGCATGCAAATCCATTGCTACAATAATCATCTGTCAGTCAGCTCACTCTCTTATAAGTGAACTCTTGTGAAGCCTGTGTTACCGGTCAAGGCATGATAAGGATGTGCTGGGCCCTGAGCACGGGTCAGGCGAATGAGTGTGTGGGTTAACATCCCTTTACTGTGGACTGTGGTTTTTATGATGATATCACGAAATAAAATTACTTAAAATTCAGTATTTTTATATGTATTTTAATGTGACATATTGTATATATTACAGTGAATTCTTGGATTCATACTTTGGTGTGTCCAAATTTTCCATTGATTGGCACTTTATTCTTAATTGTTCACAGTGAACACAAGCGAGTCCCCAGAGAGACTCTGATCCAGCAAAGCACAAGAATTCAGTGGGAGGGAAATGCCACCTGACAAGTGTCGCTCAGGGTAGGAAGCATTTCTGCAGACACCCGAGTAAAGATTGTCAGCTGTTTCATTTTGAACGAAGGACCCCAGATCTGTATAAAAACATTGCTTTTGTGAGGGGAGCCCAAAGGTATGGGGTTTGGAATTCATTAACATTAGACACCCATAGCTGTGTTTCTGATTTTTTCTTTCCGAAGAAAGGCATTCCGTTGATTTTGTGCATTCAGGGGATTTCTCCATACTGTTTGAGTACTCCATCCCACAAGCAGTTGATGCTATGGTGAAACTGCCAGCTACAAGCAGTAAAGTGAACACATAAAATTAATTTATCCAAGCAGGTCATAATTTGGTGAACTGGCTACTTTTCATTGCAAATAATTATCGGGTACCAAAACAAAATAGCACAGAACACACATTTCCTATAAAATAATGTCTTGGTCTACAAATCTAGTTTTTTTGCGTTAAATAAGGTAAAGGTGAGCACCCACTACCCAAGGCTTTGCCAGCGTATGCATTTTCTAAAAGTAACTAGATTTGCATGCAGTAACATGTCCTAAGCTGTTCACCCAGAGTGAAATCTCCCTCACTTTACCCTGCTTTTGATATCTGATCTGAGCCTGATTATCCACGGGCATGTAAAGTGCCCGCTGCATCTTGATGTCATCTTCTTTGGATTTTAACCAGACTCAATTTTTTAAAAATTATTTATTTATTTATTTATTTTTATTCCTTCTTCCTTATCATACAGTCAGGACCATAAATATTTTGACAAAGTTTGTCCATTTCTAAGTTCTGTACATCACCACAATAAATTTTAAAATGAACAATTCAGATGCAGTTGCAGTGCAGCCTTTCAGCTTTAATTCAGTGGGTAGAACAAAAACATTGCATAAAATGTGGGAACTAACGTAATTTTTCTACACAATCCCTCCATTCAGGGGCTCATAAGTAATTGGACAAATTAAAATAACTGCAAATAAAATGTTCATTTCTTATAAAGTGGTACCTCAGAAATCGAATTTAATCTGTTCAGATCTCAGGTTCGAATTCTAAAAAGTTCGAGTTCTGATCGAATTTTTCCCATATGAAATAATGGAAAACCAATTAATTGGTTCCCAGCCCCCAAAAATTACACCTAAATATGTTTTTTAAGCATTTAAACACAAAATGAACAGGATAAAACAAGAATGAACCAAAGAACATACTGTATGTCACTAATGCTAATATAGCTGGATGAGTCTTTCAGTCAAGAATTAACCAGTCAAATTACAAGAAGAGCTGAACTATTTAGCCGAGCACAGGAGCCTTTCAATTTGAAAGTGGTTTGTAAAACCTGAAGTACCTCAAAGTGTCCTCCCTTACGTGGATTATCTGGTCACCCTACTCACAGGGAATGCGAGGCTGAGACTGAAGCGTTACACTTTGTTTCCACTGAGAGACGTGCCTCGTGACTCATTTCCCAGTGTGTGCAAGTTATCTTAGGTCGTTATTCATGGTTCAACTTCTGAGATCCAGATCGAGTTCTAGGTCTTTTTTTCTTTCAAACTGGTTGGATCGAATTTTAAGAAATTCGAGTTTTAATGAGGTCAAGAACTGAGGTACCAGTGTACTTAGCTGAAACCCCTTTGCAGGCAATGACTGCCTGAAATCTTGAACTCATGGACATGACCAGACCTTGGGTTTCCTTCTTTTTAATGCCAGGCCTTTACTGCAGCAGCTTTGAGTTGCTGTTTGTTTGAGGGTCTTTCTGTCTGTAGTTTAGTCTTTAGCAGTGAAATGCATGATCAATGGGGTTGAGATCAGGTGACTGACTTGGCCATGTGAGAATATTCCACTTTAATAAAGTCCTGGGTTGCTTTTGCTGTGTGTTTTGGGTCATTGTCCATCTGTATTATGAAACGCCGCCCAATAAATTTGGCTGGTTTGAGCAGACATGATGTTTCTGAACACCTCAGCATTCAATCGGTTGCTTCCATCCTGTGTTACATCATCAGGAAACACTAAAGACCCAGTGCCACTGGCAGCCATGCAGGCCCAAGCCATCACACTACCTACACCGTGTTTTACAGATGATGCCGTGTTATTTGGATCATAAACTGTTCCAGCCCTTCTCCATACTTTTTTCTTTACACCATTCTGATACAGGTTGATCTTGGTTTCATCTGTCCAAAGAATGCTGTTCCAGAACTGTGTTGGCTTTTTAGATATTTTTTTTAGATTGTCCAATCTAGCCTTTCTATTCTTAAGGCTTATGAGTGGCTTGCGTCTTGCAGTGAACCCTCGGTATTTGCTTCATGCAGTCTTCCCTTTATGGTAGACTCCTGGGGGCTCATTTATCAACAGTTCGTAGAAACTGTCCTAAATTCTATCCTACGAATGAAATTTAGAATGGTCATACGTACAAA
>JABFEB020000033.1:10175803-10188472 GCA_019775895.2 Stomatorhinus ivindoensis | reverse complement strand
GTGGGCGGCAGCACACCACATAACGGGGGAGTGGGCGGCAGCACACCACATAACGGGGGAGTGGGCGGCAGCACACCACATAACGGGGGAGTGGGCGGCAGCACACCCAGCCATCACATTTTGCCGCTAGGTGAATGTTTCCTGTTGTATTTGATTTGATGGTTCATTTCTGCCAAGAAATGGTTCATTGGGGAGATTTTTTAAGTTATTTTCTTTAGTAATTTCTAGAGAACGCAATAGTATAATCAATGCAGATCATCTGACTCATAACCTTGGCTGTTTAGTTCAACTAACGTGCCTTGTGCACCCTCCTGGAGCCTGAAAGCTGCCTGACGTTGGGATCGTGTGGAAAGTCTCCTGGATATAGCATGTCCGTTTCTGTCTGCCCCCAGCAAGAAAGTATCCACAAACGCGTAACTAAATCCAAGGGCAAATCCCATTGTGAAGGTTGTCCCTGTTGGCAGTGCAGGGCTTGCAGAGGGGGCATTGTTAATTATTTATGGGAACCTTCCCCATGATCCCTCTCTTCTAGGATGGTGGGGGAAGAGGATGACGAAGGAGCACTGAGCGACTCTGAAACAAATGCAGCCCTCCAAGCAGATGACCTAGTTAAGAAGTAAGTGCTTTAAAGATGGGCTGTCTTTGTGATCTCAGATTAGCAGGAGGAGAATGACAGTAGCATGTGATGCTCTCATAGATAAATGTATATGTGGATGTTGTGCAGCTCAAATGCAATGTATTTAGTAGATGTTTTCATCAAAACAACATAGAATTGAGAAAGCAGAGTCAGCTAGTCAGTGCATTTGGGGTTAAGGACCGTGCTCAAGGGTCCAACTATGACATCACTCTGGTAGCCAAGGTATTTGAACCAGCGACCTTGCAATCAGTCCTAACCAGCTGATCCAGACACCACTGTCATAATCAACAATTGCAGTATATATTGATGAATAACAGAAGAGGTATCATCTGTTTTTTAGGCCAAAATGAAAGGGTGGTGCAGAAAGTGTTTTAGAAACGTACAATTCTGTTCATTTGTAGGAAAGTGTACCTTAAAGTTCTCCTTGTCCGTGTCCTGTGAGCGTCCATACCAATTGTGATATTTGACTAGGGGCACTGCGAAATTGTAGGCATCATGTTGACTGGTTGCCCTTGGCAGCTCGTATAAATAGTAACCAATAGTGTTTGTTTGCGTGTGAGCTTATGAATCGGCTGCAGGAGCCTGTGATGCACCGATATGCTCAGATAGTTCTCGGCAGATACACCTTTCAGACAGATGCTGTGTGCTACAGCCCTAAGGCTGCCAGGTTCTTCCAGCTTTTTAGTCTCGCCAGAAAAGGTTATTCTTCACATCTGGTTTTCTCTGTCCAAATTGCGTGCGTATGTGTTTATTCATTAATGTATAAAAGTGTGGTCACAGATGTTGACCCACTTTTTGTGTTCTAGCTTGGTGTAGCCAGGTTATTATAATGCAGTATTTTTTTGATTGCTTTTCACTAGGGCTGGGCGATGTATCGATATTATATCCCACAAGTGCAATAATCACCACCCTGGTCAGGTGACAGAGGAAGCATTTGGCTGGAGGCCAGCTTTTTCGGTGATATTTCGGTGGACATTAATTTATGTCCATAATTTGGTAAGAGAATTATTAGTATGGCTTAAATAGTAATGAGATGTGTTTTGTGATACCCAAAAGTTAGTAATCTGTATAAACTTTGTTTCTTAAATTCAATTAATGGAGCACCCCACGTAATGCTGTTTTGTTATACTATGGTTTGTATGCCTCAGTGCAATACGCACTGAAGTCGCAGTGCAGAAAAGCAGCCACGACATCTTTTAAAAGAGGAGATCTTGTGGATAAACAACGTAAAAATACGTCAGCACTGTGGTTTTGCGGTTCAAAGTCTGACACATTTATTAAACATAAAGATATGACGTATTTATACTAATAATGACTTTTGGACATCATACAAAGCCTCATTAATATTTTAGCCATACTACTAAACTGCTTAAATTGTGCACGTAAATAAATGTCCGTATAGCACCGAAAATCTGGCGCATGGCCAAATGTTGCACCTGTCATCTGAAGCCCTGGTGATTATTGCGCGATATAATCTCGATATGATATCGCCCAGCCCTACTTTTCCATTATTAGTTTAGGTAGTTGTCTTAACTCATAGCTTCAAAGATGGCTATCCAAGATGTTTAAGGTTTTGGACTGTCCCTTTTTTCCTTGTTTTTTGCCAAACAGCGCAGTATTCGCTCCGTCGTAGCAGTGCATCTTCCTGATGCACAGTTTTTCTTCCCGGCCAGTTAAACAGGCTGAGTTGAATATAGGCAACTGTAAGACATTGTCAGCATCTGTTTAGTGTCTGTACATCAGCAAAAGCTTCCTGTTAGCTTACCCTACCTGTACCCAACAATTTAGGGCCTCATTCTCCTTTCCTCCCAACTCCTGCTCTGCTTCTCTGAGAAGTATGTGCTTCCGCTGGGTCAAGTGGCGTTCCACTTGGCTTGGACATTTAGAGAAATTAAAAGACCTGGCCTGTGGGCTGGGGGTGTCAGCTGGTTGTCTTGTCCAAGAGCAGGTCTGGTCCAGGATTTTCAATCCTTCAGGGATTTCGGAAATTATTATTTTTTTCCTCCTCTCCCTTCTCTTTTTGGGAGCCCTGACAGCCGCTAATGTCACACAGAATGGCACACGGAACCACTCTCCCTCTATGGAGAAGAGGTGCTGGCGCAGAAGCGTCTCCGTAGTGTACACTTTACCCAGCAGCAGGGAGCAAACGGGCGAAGGGTCGTGCAGAAATATCTGACCTGCTTTTATTCCGAATCGGGATCCTATCTGGCGGGTCGCACGTCACTCTCAGAGCTTTGTGCGTCTTTCCATTTCTCCCAGGCTGGCAGCGGCAGAAGGATCGGAACCACGCTTCCTGAGAGAAAAGGAGGAGGAGAGCAGTGAGGAGGAGGAGGAAGAGCTTACCCCAGAGGAGCAAGGTAGCATATGACATCACAAGCCCTTATAGTCACACTGGTAGGGCAGACTCTAACCTTGTGCCCTCAGCCTGTGATCTCACACCACAGGTAACAGGGAGCAGGCTAGTGGCACCGTGTACAGAGCACGTGTGTGTGGTGTGAACCTTGGCTTAACAGGGGAAGTTGCCATGTTTCTCAGCACATAGTTTTATATTAAGTTGAGGTTTTACTCAGTGGTCTGTTTAGTATCCAAGTTATTGTGACTTTTGCATTAACCATTCTGTAGAGATTGCTGGTGTCCTTTCCTTTATTGTGCTGTTAATACGTATTTTAACAATTTGTCTTATCTGGTGTTTTATTCATAAATTAGGTGCTGATTAAAATGTTTTCTGAAACCTGTAGAGCCTAGGTTCTCCCAGAAGAGAGAGTAGGGCACCTCTGGTTTCCCAAACATGTCTGTTTCTGAACCTGCTGTAAAAAACCGTCCCCGATGTTTTCCTTTTCCACCCTAAGAGGAATGGTAACACAAGGGGCTTCCTTTCTTTCTGAGTACCCACATTGAAGGAAGAATTGTGCCTGTGTTGTCCTGTATTTTCCCGTGCAGAGGTGATATGCTCTGTAACTAATAGGGAAACGGTAGCTTGGCATTTAGTTGCCTGAACATGGTATATGTGCTGTGCAGTTAAATAAATCCTTTCTGCAGAATATTTGTCTGGACCCCCAGGTCTTGTCACAAAACACTGACTTTGTTTTTAAGTCTTTTGCATGGATATACACAAATTAATCAGAGGTAAACAGTTTTTAGTAAAAACAAATGCTTGATAAATTCAGTTAAATATGTCTGAATATTAGAGATTTAAGTAACTACTACTAATAGTTCATGGTGGATTATATCTGCTTTCAGTTATTAGGAATCAGTATAGACTGTCGACAGAACTGTCAGGCAAATAGTAATCAGGATTGTTTCTGGATCATTCAACTTTAATTAAATTTCCAGAATAGTTTTTTTCAAAGGTCATTTGTTAATTACAATGGAATGGCCCTTCTGCCATTATCTATCTGCTACTTGTCAGCCATTAGCATTGCAGACTGGGTTGTATTTTTGCTATTTGTTCCATTGATTCTGTAGTAAAAGTCTTATTATGCTCATCAAATTGCTCGTTTCTGGTGTTAAAGGGGCAGATTTTAAGTGGAAAAGGTGCTGTCTGCTCCTGCTTGTTAAAATCACATTTTTGTCATGCTTACCTGCTTAGATTTGTAGCCCTGCTAATCATTTGTGAAACCTTACAGCCACAAGGGCTACCATGGTTTTGCAGCAGATTGCAGCCTCTCACATTTGAGTCATTGGTCATAGAGTTTACCATTGCAGCCCAGACTGAAAAGGTTGATTGGTTGTCCTAGTTGTATTAACTATAGCTTATCAGTTTATCATTGAATTGAGAATCTTGTATAAAGTTGAAATCTTGAGTGTTGACTAGTGGGTGCCATTGCATACCAGGGTCTTTTTGGGGACGTAATGAGGTTAATGCCATTTAGTATTAAATTTGTTCACTCCATGTGAATGAAACCACAAGATGGAAAAGTTGTTGTTCCACTGCAGGTTTGCAGCTTTTGTCACTGCAGTGTATCTTTCTGGGCTTCTGGAAAAACATTTCTAGTGCCTCTTGATATGGGAAGTCAGACACATCTGGCCCATTTATTGAGATTTGCATGCAGGCTGCAAGATGGTCTCCTTGCAGCCTATTGCGGATGTTTTGTCTTGACCTGCAAATGCATTAACTGTTAGGCTTTAAAAGTGATAGCTGATAGCTTAAAATAGAGAGAGTTTAAAGCAGAAAATCCCATTGTGAAACGCATTTATTACCCTGTTCATTTTTGTCTGCTTTTCAGGTGGTTGACACAACATATTTTCTGACGCACGCTCTCTGTCCGCTGATGGGAGTGTGCTCACCTGCGTGTACTCCGCCATGTGCAATACAGAGAGCAGAGGAGAATTATAAATGCGCAACCATGTAGAGACAAACATGACAAGTTGTTGTGTAAATAAGATAACATAAGGCTACTAAGTTTTGTTTAATAAAGGACCATGTATAGACCTGTTCTATAGGAAAGGTAACCTTAAATGACTTCTGTTGTGATCTGGCGCTATATAGAAAATTAAATTAAATTAAATTAGCTTGATCTTCAAGGGGGGGCAGGAGGTGCCGTTGGGGGAGCAAGGCGGCCCCCTAATATAATATGGCAGGGGAAACACTGCAGTGAATATGTCAGACTGGTGTGGTGTGTGGCTTTTCTTCCTTTAGATCCTCTTCAGAGCTTAACAACTAAATCAGTGTTTGTTCTTCAGAAAAAAAGAAACAATTTCGGATGATGAGGAAAATGCACTACAATGAAGGCCTAAACATTAAACTGGCCAGGCAACTTATCGCCAGCGAGTTAGAAGAGGAGGAGGATGAAGATGAGGAAATGAAAGATGACACAGAGCCTGAAGACATCAATGTAGACCCCCCACAAGATGGTAAGTTGAACCGCTATATGTGCTGAGGAACAATACCTGGCTTTTCCATATAGTGTCTTCAAGTTTCAGATAAGACCAGTTGGCTGTTGTGTGTAGCATGTGCTTTCTCAACGTACAAGCCCTGAATCGTATAGCCCAGATGTAAATGAGTGTACACCTGTCTGTGCTTTATACTGGTAATTAAGTAGGTAGTATTCCAGTGCACCTGAGTATTGGAACTAAACGATCAGGTATTAGATTTTGTTATATTAACAGAAGACGGGACTGATATGTATACTTGAGAGAACTGTGTTCTTGTTGTATAAACATAGTTTAAATAGTTTGACTCACTCTTCCCCTAATGTGTTACAGCTGACAGTTTAGAGTCCTAGAAGATGGCTTGCTCCGTGTCCTGAACTCAGCTTTGTGAAATATTAAGACACCAGTAGTTGCTTCAGAGCTGGTCAAAGAACACGCCGCCTCACAACCCTGCCATCTGCGTTTTGTTTTCGTGAATAACCGTCAAGTGAAAGCATATCGACCTGACTGCATTTCTTCCGTTGCCAAGAGTGATCCCCGTATTGTCAGGAAATGTGAAACCTGATGACCTATATTGGACTTCATCAGCAGTTTTCTCTCCTTGCCTTCTGAAGACCTCGTCCTAGAGCTGCTCGGCAAGGCAAAGCAAACCAACAAACTGGGGGGTTGGGTGTTCATTATTTTTCATTTATTTCTTTTCTTTTCTTGATGCCTACTCTAAAACCATCAGAACCACCATTTGTGACTTTTTTCCAACTGAGATTTTCTTTGTGTTTAGATAAGCTTTCTTCATTACTCTTTCTTTAATGAGATTCATTTTTATTCTTTATTTTCATTGTAAACAGGCCACTTCTTAAACTTTGCAGGCCAAAACCTCTTGAAAAAATAATAAATCATCATTTTATTTCTCCATTTAATGCGCTTTTTTAAAACTAGCTTGATGCACTGAAGTACAAAGAACCGCTATTCTGCAGTTTTTCATAAATTATGTAGGCTTGATCTACTTTTGAATATTTACGTTTTCGTAAATGTACTTTAAATACAAATTGGCCATTGCTACCAAAAAATCTATGTTCCAGTTAAAAATGTCCCATAGAAACCCTGTGACTTGCATCATCCCCCCCAAAGGGTGGCCATAATTTCCAGTGTTTTACACTGAATCAATGCTATGTTAGCTTTCCAAATTTATGAGAAGGCATTAGGGACTTGCACCCCGAAATTGCTTGAACTACTGATGAGACTGAATTTTGTGAAATGTTGAAATGCTACTAGTATTGTTTTTCTGTAAATTGTTTACTTTGAAAATAATTATTTTCAATGAAAGATTGTATTTGTTTAAGGGGAGTTTGCATAAGTTTGAAATTCACCTTGTCCAGGATACATTTGTTTTATAAATGGTCTCCTTTTGGAGTCTTCATGTCCTTTCTTATTTTGTAGCCAAAGTTCAGTTTTTTTCACAGATCAACAGAAATTATGAAGGTGCAGTCGGCCCCAAGTGTCCAGGGGGGGTTAGTTCCAAGGTCTCCTCCAGATAACCAAATCTCCGGAAGTTCAAGTCTCTTATATAAAATATTTATATAAGTATTTGCATATAACCTACACGCATCTTCCCATATACTTTGAATCATGCCTAGATTAATTGTAATGCTTAACACAATGTAAACAGTTGTTATACCACCATAATACATATAGAAAATATAAAGATGAAATAAAAATTCTTTCTCCCTCTCACTCACTGACACACACACGTTATCACTCACTAACAACACCAAAAATGATACATCGCCTCATTTGCATGGATTTAGCTCAGTGCTCTGTGCATAGCAAAGTTCAAGTTTTGCTTTGAAACTTCCTCGAACATTTTTTTATAAATATTTTCGGTTTGCAGCTAGTCGAATCCATGGATGCAGATCCTGTGAATATGGAGGGCCAACTGTATACTTAGGAGAAGATAAAACATGCAGGAATTTTAAGTTCTCATCTCTCAAAATCAGTGATTGGTCACTTTTATGTATGCAAAAACCAGGAGAGGGACCTCATACAATGTGGAGTTTAGAATGCTGCCATGGTTGTGCAGATGGAAGAATTTTGAATAAATTTGTTAGTCTTAGAGGATATCTTTAGGTTAAAATCCTAAGTAATGTTACCTAGATGGAACATAAAAATGCTTGCAATCATTGTGTAGTTACATGTATCCTTATTCCTGTATACATGTATCCTTTTACCTGATGTTATCAGAATGTCTGGAGTGGTGCAGCCATTGCACGTTAGCAAAGCCGTACCTTTAACGACAACCTCAGGACAATGATGAGTCCATAAGTTCAGAAAAATGTAATTTAATTTAATATCCCCGACGAAGTGCAATAGACATAGTTATTAAAAATTTTTACAAAGGAATATTTAACCCCCCCCCCCCCGGCATTCAGTAGACATAAGTTTGCTTTGCTTGTTTGACCCCAGGATGTATTTTTTTTCTCTCTATAACAAAGTTTAATGATTACCTTGTGGTCCTGTTTTCTAAAATGATTGAGATATTTATCGCTATTTTCGCTTGTTAATTTGGCATGTTCCTAAACTACAGGATGTGTGTTTTTTGTCTCCATTAATAAAAGTGTCAAAAAAGGGCTTCCTCCTCGTTGGGAGGGGGATTTGATGCAGTGGATCCATTATTAATGTAGAAGCACATAGGCATTCTTGAATTGTCATATATCACACCTTGCTCTACTATCAGGCACATACATGTATACAGAGAGAGTAAAGCTTCCAGTCAGACCTCAAGATCAGCAATTAGAATGGTGTCACAGGGCAGTTTTTCTTGCTAAGGACTTGGGTTACTGAGCAAACTGCTAGCCATGGGATTCAATCCAGCAACATTCCAGACATCCACATAGACTCCTAACCTGCAGTGTCACACACCTATTTGTCTACCTCAATGGGAAAATGAATGATGAATGAATGAAGGTCAGATGTTTCTTAGGACTTCCTGTAAAGGTAATGGTTACTAGGGGAACAACTTTTGTCAGGCTACTCTTGTGAAAGTACTGATTACTTGAGGAATGACTCCCCCTGTGAAGATACTGGTTACTAGGTAGTTGGATGTCTCGAGACCACTTTTACGTGGTCTTGGTCTCGCTGTATTAGTCTTGCTGTCTCAGATCAACATAGTGGTCGCGAGATTTGGAGCGAAAAGTATCCATGATACACAATGTAATGTTCAATAATGCAACATTATTATTATTTCACCTTTCTCGCCCTTCGAATGCAACAAATCAATGACATACATGCATTTTGTTGTGATTCAGACATTGGCACTCATCCAATCAAAATACCCGTTATTTGCGCAAAATAAGTATAGCGCTAGTTTAATGTTAGTTGAATCACATGCCACTGCAGACATCAAGATGTCAGAATATTTTAAGCACTTTTCCTTATTCTTATTAATGCACAATTTGATGTGCAGTTTGTATTGGTATATAGTATTAGTACTTTGCATTTAATTCACGTGACATGTCTATATTGTCTGATTACAGTATTTTACTTAAAATGTTCACTAAATAAATGTGACTTTTAAATAACATCTGCAAATCACGTTGTGTTGACTTAACAGGACTAATCCATTTCAGGGAACGTGATATAGTGTCATTTGGCTAGTACTACTACAATGATGCAATTTCAAGTTTAGAACTGTGTATCTTTAATTTGATGTTACAATTTTATCTAAAGATTAAGTACAATTCAAATCAGTTACATATTTCCCATTCTTTAGACAATTGCTGGAGGTTTTTGTCTTTTGGTCTTGACTCGGTCTGTCTTAGTCTTGGTCTCGATACCCTCTGGTCTTGGTAGTGTCTTGGTCTTAGTTTAGATGGTCTTGACTACAAGTCTTATTACTAGGAGAATGGCTCCGACTAGGGAGGGGAATCCCTGTGGAGATGTCACCAACCAGGGTGTACCGGTTACGATTGCAAGCAGAGTGGTCGATTGTCCAGTAGGTGGTGGTGTTTTAACGGGCATGTGGAGCCCTGACTTCAAGCTGGAAGGAATGCAAAATAAAAAGCTGAATGACAAACCTTAAGATCACTTCCCAATTTTAATAATAAAGGATCTGGCAAAAGCGAAACTTCTAAGCGCTGTCACGGTGTTAACATGGCGCTTTGCCGTGTTTCTGTGTGAAAGTGACTGGACTATTTGGCACTGGGGGGCGGGGGATCCAGAGCCCGGCCCTGGCGTGGACGAGACCGCCCGCAGCTCTGCAGACTCAGACTAGCTAGCTGCTTCTGTCAGCGAGGGCTGTTTCTCCTCTTGGACCGCGGTGTCTAGCTGATACTCGGGGTAAATGCAGCGTACTAGCTCTCCGTAAAGGAACAAACGGTTTTATTTGATGAAATATCCACATACCGGTTTTCCCTAAGGATGGCTGAGTCGCGGTGCCACTAGCGGCCGATAACCCTACAAGCTCCCCTTAGAATCTCCGCCACAAACGCTCACATTCGGCGGCGTCAGGGCGTCCCGCCTTCCTCTGCTTCATTTAACATTTCTCTTAAAAGATGGTGACGGTGGATTTTGAGGAGTGCCTTAAGGATTCCCCTCGGTTCAGGTAGGCCGCTACTCTCCATGTTCTCGGGGGCGGATTTCCGTGGTGGTGTGGGTCGTGGCGAATCGGGCCGCCGCTAAATGGCCGGTGCTTCCTTGGGGAAGGATTGTGTGTCCAGCTGGGTGCTGTGACAACCCGGGGTAGGAGGAGGGAGAGGCGGAGTACTGCTGCCGGTTCATGTCCGTGTGTGACACAGTGTGTTTGGTACTATGTGTAACTCCGTGTGTGACTCTGTGTGTGCTGCTATGTATGACTCTGGGGGTTGTAATATGTGTGACACTTGAGTGTGTGTTGTGTGACCATGTGTGGTCATGTATGGCTCCATGTAAGACACCACGTGTGACTCTTTGTGGTACTATGTGTGAATCTGTGTATGACACCATGTATAAGTCCTTGTGTGATTCCTTGTTTGACTCCATGTTTTACGCTGTGTATGGTACTATGTATGGCTCCATGTTTGACATTCTGTGTGCTGCGTGTGACACTATGCAAGTCTGATTGTCTGTGTGATGCAGTGTGAGCTGTGTGACACTATGTAATACTGTGTAACTGCAGCTCTGTGTGTGGTGCTGTGTGTTACAGTGTTTTCTGTATATGACTCAGTGTGACATCTACCACAGGCAAGACAGCAAATCAGAATAGGCAAGTGCAGCTTAAAGGTTGTTAGTTATCTAATTTGTCTTCAAACTGGTACATACGTAATGGGTGATATATCTGGGAAACCAGTATGCATTTCCTGCATGTCTATTCTTATTAAATCCTGACTGATGAGTCACAAACTAGCTTGACAATGCCTGCCTTGTGTCAGTTCTAGTTTAGATGGTCTTAAATATTTCCTTAATATCTGATTTTTTGTAGTCTAAATCTACAGAGCCCCTAAAGGGACAGGGTTGGAAAATACTATTATGTACATTTTCACGTTCCTTCTCAATCGTTTTGCATACTTGAATTATTAAACTACCCCCCCTCCCACCCCAATATCAACACAAACATGCTGTCTTTCTGTGCATCTCATGTGTTGTACAGCAACTTTAAAGTGCACAACTTATGGATGGAATAAAAACAATTGCAAGGGAATTATGAGGGAGCACAAGAATAATTGCAAATGTCCATGTCCATGCAGTGTGGATATTAACATCACACGTCGTGCCGGCCTAGTTGGGAGTCATTTCAAGGTTCTGACATCTGATGAAATAGTGGTGGGTGAGTTTTATGTGCCTCGTCTTCAGGCACGTTCAGAGTTTCTGCCTCTCAGTGCATGACTCAGTACTGGCAATCCAGGGCCAAAAACTCCAGTAGCATATCCAACTGCAACGTCCCGTCTCAGAAAAGCAGGAACAAATGTTAGAAACCCAGAACGAGCAGGAATCATGGTGGAAGGGCTGTTACTCAAGCATCCATTGTACAGTGAAGTATTTATATGAAATACACAACATCTACCGTTTTTTAGGGATCCATTTATTTGTTTGACAATCCAGGGTTGGGGTAACTTGTCATTAAAGAAATTCTTGAAGGTGCAGTTATTCCTGTGATGTTTAAATTTATGCAGCATTTTATGAGATGTTGTATAGGATGCCTAAAAAGATTATAAATCATTAATCCAAATGCTGTAATAGTTGGGTTAGCCAATGGCTGATTGAAATGACTAGTATCTGGAGTTTACGTCTCTGTCAGGAAAAATGTGTTCAGGACCAGTCCTGGAAGGCTTTCATGCCAGTCAGTTAAATTGTCTTAATAGAATAAATTTTGCCTTCTTTCTGAGCTCATAATACAGTAGTGAGAGCTGGAAAACATTCTGCATCATGAAACCATGAGTGAAAACAAACCTAAGTAATCAATGTGAAATGTACTACATGCTTTAAAGTGACAGAGTGACCACACACAGTGCTCTTCCATTATGTGGAGGGCTGCCACCCACGCAGGTCTGAGACAGGCACATGTGGTTCCTACAGAGTCAGCTACAATTCTGTGGTGGCTGGTATATTCTTGGAAATTTTCACCCTGTGCAGGTTTTCTCGGTCTCCTCCAGCTATCTGGATGAAATAGACTACCATCTCTGAATTGCCCAAAGTGTGTTATTGCATATTTTAGAGTGTGTATGTATGTGTGTGTGTGTGTGTGTGTGTGTATATGTGTGTATACAGTATGTCCTAATATCCCTGCCTCCTGTCCTGTGCCTCTTAGGATAGGCTCTAGGCTTATTGTTAACCGGAGCTGAATAACTGCCTAAGGAAGATAAATGGATTCATATAGCCAAAGTTTCAGATGAATATTCAGTAATCAAATCAATTTAACGGATCTCGGATCTACTACAGTCCCTTACCACACAATTTTTTAATCATCGGATGTTGGAAAAAATGTCTGTAAAATAAAATGCTCTCCTCTACATCTGCTGGTATTAAATGGTAATGCCATAAATAATTCAGTGCAAAGATTCAAAATATTGACGAAAAATCGTGACAAAAAGAATTGCGAGGTAGCAGTTAATTGTAAGAACATAAGAACATAAGAAATTTACAAACGAGAGGAGGCCATTCGGCCCATCAAGCTCGTTTGGGGAGAACTT
>JABFEB020000033.1:10129424-10146182 GCA_019775895.2 Stomatorhinus ivindoensis | reverse complement strand
ACCCCTCCTCCCACTATTACCAAAGCATGTATGAATCAAACTGTATTCTTATAATATAATATAATATAATATAATATGTATTTATGACATACCTATACCAAATACAGTACTCTTAGTAATATTCATTTTCTCTTGCATGCCCGTTGTTTTGTAATGACCTTTAACACACCTCTTCTATCACACTCCATATATTAGTCAGCATTGCATCATTAATAACTGCCCCACAATAATTGCCGTTAATGAGCATTAATGGAATTAACGGATGGTTTTGTTGAAATGGGTATTTTTGGTGAAACCTTCCCATTCTTTGCACTTCGGAAAGAAGCGCTTTAGCTAGAACATCAAATGGACATGAGATCTCCAAAGAACAGCTGTTCGTAAAGTGCCAATGGAGTATAGTCTCACTGAAACACTCTGCGCTCTCTTTTCATTGCTTTATTACCGTCCCATTACACACTGTCTGAACATCACTTACTTCATCACTGCATTTGTGCAGCTGAAATGCCCCTTTAGCACCCTCCAGTGACCCTGCATCACACTCATCATCTACCAGGCCTCGGCCGAGTGCTGTAATCTAACAGCCGACAACAGAGAGCGCCAGAGTAACTGCGGAGAGGAGTTTCTGTCTCAGCTCTTCAATCTCAAAGGCCATTCGCTGCACCAACAGTTACATCATCTACTCTGACCAATTACAGTGTATTTTACTAACGGCCTATATAAAGCGGACCTCAACATTTGGACAGGGTGTTGCAGCACCTAATGGGGCTGTTTACCTTTCCTCTAACTTTGTCCTGCAAGTATAAATTCTCCATTATCCTTTTACGTTTAACATTTTGTTTGTGATTCTGTTACTTTGAAATATTGTTGCTTTGGGGAATGAAAAGTAATGCTTGTGTTTATGCAGGCGTTGGTTCTCCATTCAGAACAATCAACTAGTTTACCAGAAGAAATTTAAGGTAAGTGTGGCTGCCTTTTGTCCGGCATGTAGGGAAGTGAGGATATAAAGCCGAACTACAGCCTAGCAGCGCTGGGTTGTCATTTAAATTGTAACTATGCATTTAAAATGAAGTCTACAAAATGGAATGGACTGCAGGCTATGTGTGGTGATGGATCATGTGACCAGAATTTCATATGGTCACATCCATCCATCCATCCATCCATTTTCTATACCCGCTTATCCTACTGGGTCGCGGGGGTTCCGGAGCCTACCCGGAAGCAACGGGCACGAGGCAGGGAACAACCCTGGACAGGGGGCCAGCCCATCGCAGGGCACACTCACACACATATGGTCACATTCTTTTGGCAATTTTGTATATTAGGTGATATAACGTGTGGATGTTGTAAATGGGGGGTGAGTAAGGCCATGGGGGGAGGGGCGAGGCTTCAGCGCTGACCCAGCTTGGTCCCCGACTCCCAGGATAACCCCACTGTGGTGGTGGAGGACCTACGCTTGTGCACAGTGAAGCACTGCGAGGACATCGAGCGGCGGTTCTGCTTCGAGGTGGTGTCCCCGACGAAGTGAGTGCAGGGCTTGGCTGCAGTGTGGGGGGGGGGGTGGCTGCTGCTCTGAGGGCTGACTGAGCCCATTTGTCATGCCGCGGCAGGAGCTGCATGATGCAGGCTGACTCAGAGAAGCTGCGCCAGGCCTGGATCAAGGCCGTCCAGAGCAGCATCGCCACGGCCTTCAGGGAGAAGGGGGACGATGCAGAGGTCAGTCACACACACAGATAACGTTATATATTACATTGTGGGGACCAAATAAAAACCTGTTATTCTGACGTTGTGGGGTCAATTTTTTTTGGATCTGTCAAGGAGAAATTCAATTTTATAAAAATCTGTGACTGCGATTAAAAAACGAAAAATGCCAAAGGTCTTGTATTTAGTTTGGTTACTTATGGTTAAGGTTAGTGCAGGGTGGGGGTTAAGGTCGTCATTGCTGGGATTAGGATTAGGATTATGCCCATAGAAATGAATGGAGACTCTTACCCTGTACTGTGCATGCAGATGGGAGTTTAATCTCCTTTGTGTTCCTCTTGTGTGGGGGTAATTACATGTCGTCTTTTGTGTTTGATAAAAACAGTTCGTTAATGTGTTAATTCTTGTTTCTGCGTGTATTGCAAATAAATTCTAATTACCAGCGTGAGTATCTGGCCAGGTGGCTGATCGTGTGTGTGTTTGTGTGTGCGTGTGCATGCAAGCATGTATATGTGTGGCTCTTTGCTCACCAGAGCGAATTGCATTGATGTGTTCCAAGGCCGCACGCACGTGCATTTTCCTTACGTGTCCAATGGTGGAATCCTTCTGTGCAGAAGCTGGACAGGAAGTCGTCCACGTCCACGGGTAGCCTGGACTCTGGCGGGGAGCCACGGGAACGCAGCCTGAAGGGCGATAGCGCGCTCCAGCGGGTTCTGGCCATTCCCGGAAACGGCATCTGCTGCGACTGTGGCCAGGCCGACCCCTGCTGGGCCAGCATCAACCTGGGCATCACGCTCTGCATAGAATGTTCTGGAATACACAGGTATCCCCCGTGCGCCACACTGAGATATACATATATATGTATTTTAGCGTGACTAAGATCGTCGGTGATTCTGTTTTCTGTGTCCCTGTGTGCCTTCAGGAGTCTGGGTGTTCACTTCTCCAAGGTGCGGTCCCTCACCTTGGATAGCTGGGAACCAGAGCTACTGAAGGTCAGCTGACCATTATTAAAAGTGTTCTGCATAGCATCTATTCCTTCTGCGTCATGCACTAAACATACATTTTAAACAATTTATCTATGATCCCTAACTCTACAGCCAGCAGTGGTGTAGTAGGGTTAGCTGGCAGACAGACACACGGTGTCAAATGTTCCCCCATAACCTGTTCCTCAGCGCCACCTCTGTCTGTCGGTATTTTATCGGTCGTGGGGGAGACCTGTCCAACATAACAAGCACATTATTGACTTTCCATGGCTTGTCGTACTTGCAGTGTCACAGAGTGGGGGCTTTTATGTGAACCCCTGCATTCTATTAGTGGGTAATTTTGCTGAGCAAAAAAAAAGTCATCAGAGTGCATGCTGGGACGCATTGGTTATTTTGGACTGATGTTAGGAGGGAATATCGCTGGGTGTTCGATGGAGTTCCATCCTGGGTGTTTGTACATGATAGAGTAGCACATGGCTGTTGCCCAGTGCTGCTCCTAAGAGCAGGATGACTCCGTCTCCGCAGCTGATGTGTGAGCTGGGGAACAGGGTGGTGAACCAGATCTACGAGGCCCATAGGGAGCAGCTTGGAGCCAGGAAGCCTCAGCCAGGAGACCCCAGGTACCGTGCAGAATTCGGGGTGTTTTGGTTAATGACGTGTGTGTCTGTGTCTGTGTCTGGTTCTCCTGGATCATCTCATCCAGTGTCCCGATGTCCCGCCTAGGCAAGAGATCGAAGCCTACATCCGAGCGAAGTACGTCGACAAGAGGTTCGTCCGGAAGCCGGCACCCTCCGAGCTGAGGTCGAAGGTCTTGGCCCTCAGCAAGCAGGAAAACCAGCTAAGCGGCAGCCAGGAACACCTGCCCCCGCGGCCGCCCCCGGCCACTCCCGTACTGCGGCCTGCCTCCAGTGCCTCAGGTGAGCCCTCTGGTGGTGACGCCAGGTAAAGCAGCCTCGCATCCTCTGCTGACACTAACTCTGCACTCCTCCTGTACACTAACAGACCTTTTTTCCTCCCCGGCTCTGCGGATCGATCTCTCTGCTTCCCTTCATACATTTGACCTGCCTGCTGCATCTTTAATAATCCCCCTCACCCAACCTCTGCGTCTGGCCCTCTGACCCCTGACCCCTGGCCTTGAATAGTGGTAGCCGGCAGTGGGGAGGCCAGGCGTGACTCTCTCTTCTGTCCTGACGAGCTTGACTCTCTCTTCTCCTACTTTGACACATCCTCCAAGCTGCGCAGTAGTAAGTACTGGGGGGATGTGACCCTCCCGTCCACCTTCTCTATTCAGGACCCTAGTGTGGCTCGTATCAAACAGCCGTGAGGGAGCTGCGTCCTCCTCCTTCTTGCTTTCACTGCTCATCTCTCATCCTCCTGTGACCAAAACCCTGTTAGCTTGGCGTGCCAGTAAAATGGCCGCCCATGTCTCATGAACAGCTAGCTAGCCACAAGGAAAGGGGGCATTTCTGAAATGCAAGGTTTTGAGTGCACAGAGGGTGTGTGACGTGTCCTCTCCCCCTTGTGTGGAGATTTCCCCGTTTCCCGGGCTGGGAAGCCAGGGTATCGCGCTCATGCAGACCTCAGCCTGTACAGCCATCTGATGGGGCCATCCTGTCTCCTGTGACACAGTTAAGAGTGCAGACCGCGGCACCCAGAAGAGTACAGAGAGGAACAGGGAGACGTGGACCTGCACTGCATCCACCACAAGTCTGCCTGACGCAGGTGCCGGTTCTGTTCTTCACAGTTCCCTGTTTTTTTAACATAATCGGGCATCATGAACCACATGGATGTCTGGTGACCACTGCCTGCGGAGTAAAGAGCTTCTGATATGTCGATATACTTTTATCAATGGATCTAAAAAGTCTACAGTCCCCTGCATGCTTTTACGATGTAAAAAATTAAATGAAGATAAATCATGTCACATATTTTTCCAACCTTCAGTATAGTACTGCAGCCTGCAGAATTCCAGTGAAAAAAACGTTGGGGGGGGGGGGGGAGATAAAACACAAAATAACCCAGTTGTGTAAGTGTGCACATTCATTTATAATGGGGCAGGTGGCTCTGTCCAGAATTAACCAATCAAATTCAAGCTCATAATCAAAAGTAAGTATCAAACACGTCACCAATGACAGTGATCCTGATTAACCCCAAATAGGCATCAGCTGTTCCTGTACCATCCATTTAGTCGCATTCAACTGCTAAAGCCAGGGTGCGTAAAGAGCTTGCAGTATCGGAGAGGGTTACAAAAGGATTTTATCAAGGTATTACCATGTACCAATACCATGGAGCACATTGATGCTTATCAATGATAAGATGTCCCTCTGAAATCGATGGAATTACATTATGAAAGGCTGCTAAGAGGCCTAGAATGACATAGAAGGAGCTGCAGGAATAGCTGGTCACTGCCTGTATGCCACACCCATCTCCCAAGCATCTCCCAAACACCAGGCCCATGCTGGTGGCAGCATCATGCTGTGCGGAAACTTCAGGATGGAATGGGGCTCTGGACACAATTGAGGGAATCATGGGTAACTCCAAATACCTCTCCCTGTTTAATCTCTTTTGGAAGAAAGCCAGCAGGCATCTACCTGAAAGCTGATGATGAATTTCCCATTCCAACAAGATAATGGTAAAATGGACTGCATTTATATAGCGCTTTTTCTACTCCTACGAGTACTCAAACCGCTTTACATTATGCCTCACATTCACCCATCCACACACACATTCACACACCGGTAGCAGAGGCTGCCATACAAGGCGCCAACCTGCATACCGGGAGCAGTTGGGGGTTCAGTGTCTTGCTCAAGGACACTTTGATGGGGTCAGGAGGAACCAGGGCTCGAACCTGCAACCCTACAGTTTCCGAACGATAGTGCTACCTTCTGCGCCACCATCTTCCCCCGAAAGCGGTTCTAATGTTTGAAAGCGCCCATCTGGGTAAACAAGGTAATGCCTTCAGAAGAAGAATATCAGTGCATTGGAGTCAGAGTCCAGACCTAAATCTTACTAAAATCCTGTGGGATGTGCAGGAGACGCCCTTGCAGTTTGAGAGGTCTGCAGCTTTTTTGCAAAGATGATTGGAAGAAAATTGTCAAATCAAGATGTGCCAAGCTGATAGATTCTCTTACCCAAAAGACTGAGTGCTGTATTAGAACTAAAAGGTGTTTTTAAATAAAGTGTCAGTTAAGGGGTATGATCACAGAAAATGTTTCTGTTTGCTTTTCACTTGAATTTTGTTAGCCGCAATATCACATTAAATGTGGAAAAACATTTGACATGATTTATGTTGGTTTCAGTTTTACAAAACAAAACAGCTGCAATTTTAACAGGGGTACTAGGCGTTTTATATACATTTGATAATAAATACATTTTATTTATATTTGCATATAAGCAGTTTGTGTTATACAATGAATGATTCCCAGCACTAGTCTTATGGTCTGTGTAATGCCTGTCCTCTGTAACAGTCATTCTCATTTAATCCTGTTGCTTTGGTTTTTATCTTCCAGTAAATCAGAACATAAATACTCAAGTTATGGTATAGTCATGGTAAGATCCATATGCAGTAACTGTATAGTTAGGGTACAGAACACTGGTCTAGTAATCTTTAACTGCAGAGATGAATTTTGTGTATGTTGCAGTTTAAAAATGTCTGTCAAGTGAACATTCACCTAGTGCACCTTGATGAAAGGGCTGTTGGTGCAGAGTGGAGCAGACCTCCTGGTGTGTGGTAGGTCATCTTTGCCTCAGATACTGAAATGCAGCCATTCTGCTGCTCCCTGTGTGTTTGCCAGAGCCTGCATGCCCAGTGCGGCCCAGGAGAGGGCCTGCCGTCCCCCAGGAACCCAAGGCATGCTCCCCAGGCCTGCAGCTTTACTGGGCCGCCTATGCCTGCAGCCCGCCGGACATGACTGAGGCTATAGCGCATGGTGCTGAGGTCAACTGGGTCAACGCAGAGGAGGACAGGAAGACGCCGTTAATCATGGCGGTGCAGGGGGTGAGTGAGTGAGTGAGTGAGTGAGTGAGTGGGTGAGTGAGTGAGTGAGTGGGTGGGTGGGTGGGTGCATATGCACATGTGTGAGTGCATGTGTGTGTGTCCACACGCAGGGCATAACGATTAGGAGTACAAGCCTTTAGAACCTTTATAGATCTGTTACAGTTATGTTCAGGGCCTGCTAGTAACTCTCAGAGCACAAACAGGTTCCCATCATGTTGAATTTGATTTCTGTGAGAGCGCTGTGCTCATGTGCCTTGTCCTACAGCTTATTTGCACAGTCTTGAAATCTGCGGGAGGACATATTTTGACAGTTTGGCCACCAATCGACTCCGGCATCCCAGCTACTGTTTAACATTCTGCCTGCCTCAGCTCTGGCTGAGCCAGAATTTAGCAGCTGAGCTGATCTGTCTGGATAATGGGGCTTACACAGTGCTAAGTACAGTTGCTGGATCATAAATAGTAAGATCCTCTGAGATGCTCTGAATCAAAATGGCCTTTAGCTGTGTCAGTCCATTCATACACCCTGTGTCATGGTGAGCTGTGCGTGTTTATCCATGTGCTCATGCACTTTGTGTATGTACCATGATTCCTCTCTCACTTCACCAGGGCTCCATGGTTACCTGTGAGTTCCTGCTCCAGAACTCAGCCAATGTGAACCAGCCGGATGCTTACAGCAGAGGGCCCCTGCACCACGCCACCATTCTGGGCCACACTGGGTGAGCAGCCAGGTTCACACCACAATGCTCACTGTCATGAACTTCTCTGCTCTTCCAGGGGAATTTATGCTGATGCAGTTGAAGCTAAGGGCACTTTTCCACAGCACAAAGTACGGTACTTTTGGTACTTTCGCTTTTCCATTGACTTCCGGTCGAGTACCAGTACCGAAAGTTCGAGTACTGAAAGTGCCAAACCAGCTGGGATACTTCTTGAGTACTTCGAGGTGAGACTTATAAACGTATTTGCTGTCGATTGGTTATGCAAATAGCCTGCGGCTGAAACACAAAATAAACACAGCGAACAGCGAGAAACGAAATAAAAAGCAGTAGAAACAAAAACATACAATTTTTTGGACAAATGAGGAAACACAGGCTTTAATCGGCATATGCTCGAAAGAACAGATCCAGCGGGATTTGGATGGCACGACTCGAAATAAAAAACTATTTGCCGTAATAGCAAGCTGCTTGGAAGAAATGTGGCACACGTGAAACACCGAACAATGCCGCTTGAAAATCAAAAAACTAAAGCAGGACTACAGGAAAGAGAAGGATCATAATAACATGTTTGAATTCAGTGGAAGAAATACCACGTGATGATGCCAGTCAGGGGCGATCACTGATGATGTCATTTGGTGCCGGTACCAGTTTTTACGCCAGTGGAAAACCGACACAAAAGAAGTACCACACTTGGCACTTTATGGAAGTACTGAAAGTACTGAAAGTACGGTACCTGGTGTGGTGGAAAAGCGCCCTAAGTGTCTTGCTTAAGGGTAGCATTAGCCCCTCTCCGGGAAGAAACATAAATAGTCATATTCGAAAGTGTACCCAAAATGCATCTTTGTCATAAACCCCTGTGTGGACAAGGCAGAGGGGTGTCATGGGTCGGTGTTTATGTCCCTCATCTGATCATCGCCATGTGACATACTTTTTTAGCCTCACAGTCATAAAGGTAGAAAGACCTGCCTCGTCTGATCACCATGGCAACGCTGTAATCAGTTTAACTGTGTCTGGACCAGGCAGGTGTGCTTGTTCCTGAAAAGGGGAGCCAGTCAGAACGCGCTGGATGTTGATAACAGGAGTCCCCTATCCATCGCCGTGGACACAGCCAATGCTGACATAGTGACACTGTAAGTGGACTAAGGTGGTCTAATTATATTTAGCACGGTGCTTAAGATGTATATTGGTTCTTTATCACAGTTTTTTAAGAGTGTGACCATCTCATAATATAATTAGAACAAGGTTAAGAAAAAATTAAGAAAAAATTTTAAAACATAATTGAATCATTAAATATCAAAACACCCAGGTCACCCTCTCAGATCCCCCCTAAAAAAATTCACAGCTGCTCCTGTATCAAACTTATGGAGAAATCATAAATGTATCCCAAAATATACATAATATGCAGCTGATTTGATTACATTTTTGAATTCTTAACAAAGTTAGCCCTAGTCACGAAGTTTCAAAGCTGTAGATGCCCTATACAAGGAGCTAAGAATGTCTGAAACTGGACCAAAAGACTTGTATGGCGAAATATGTAAAATTAATTAAAATTTCACAGGACTGTAGTTTCAGGACTACTAGAGATATAGACCTGATATTTGGGAATCTGAGTGGGTGACCTGGGAACCTCTTGGTGATTTGATATGGAATAACCCAATTACATCTAAGGAAAACCTGAAGTGTATTTTTTTTTCATTAAGTACCAGGTACATGCAGAATATTAGTCCTGTATGTCTGACAAGCCTCACACAATGATCTTACATACAGTCATGGGCAAAAATATTGGCACCCCTGCATTTATCTCAGAAAACGCACCACTTCTCCCAGAAAATTGTTGCAATTACCAATACTTTGGTATTGTCATGTTTATTTCTTTTGCTACCACTGGAAGAAGACAAAAAAGCAGAGAAAAAAATGAGACATTCCACACAAAACATCAAAAATGGCCTGGACAAAATTATTGGCACCTTATTATTAAGAAATAATTGTATTTCAAGCATCTGATGATCCTTTCAACTCGCCAGTAGCAATTAACAGGTGCTGGCATTATGGAAATTCCCACTTGCAACCAGTTAAAATGGAGAAATATTAACTCAGTCTTGTTTTTGAGTGTCTGTGTGTGTCACACTGAACATGGCGAAGAGAAAGAAGACCAAAGAATTGTCTGATGATTTGAGAACCAAAATTATAGAAAAGCATGAACAATCCCAAGGATACAAGTCAATCTCCAGAGATATTAGTGTTCCTGTGTCCACTGCCTGCAACATTGTAAAGAAGTCTACAGCCCGTGACACTGTAGCCAATCTCTCTGGATGTGGACGAAAGAGAGAGATTGATGAAACGTTACAACGAAGAATTGTTCAAATGGTGGATGAAGAACCTTGATCAGCTTCCAAACAAATTCAAAATGACCTGCAGGCGTATGGTGCAACAGTGTCAGCTCGCACTCTCCAGCGCCATCTGAATGAAGCGGGACACTTTGGCAGGAGACCTAGGAAGACCCCACTGGTGACACAGAAACATAAAAAAGCCAAATTGGAGTTTGCTGAAACGTATCTGTAGAAGCCACAGTCCTTCTGGGAGAATGTCCTCTAAACTGAGACAAAAATAGACCTTTTCGGTGAAGCACATCATTCTACTGTTTACCAAAATCAAAAAGACGCCTTCAAAGTAATGAATACGGTCCCTACACTCAGACATGGAGGAGGTTCACTGATGTTCTGCATATGCTTTGCTGCTTCAGGCACTGGTGGTCTGGACTGTTTGCATGGTCTTATGAAATCTGAAGACTACCAAAGAATTCTGGGGCACAATGTACGGCACAATGTCAAAAATCTGGGTCTCAGGACAATGACCCAAACGAAACTTCAAAAAGCACCCAAAAATGGTTTAAAACAAAGTGCTGGAGAGTTCTGAAGTGGCCAGCAATGAGTCCAGATCTAAATAGAGCACCTGTGGAGAGATATAAAACCAGCAGCTGGGAGAAGGAAACCTTCAAATCTGAGAGACCTGGGGCAGCTGGCAATGGAAGAGTGGTTCAAAATTCCAGTGAAGAGATGTAAACGACTCATTGGTTATTACAGACAGTGATTAAAATCAGTTATTTCTTCCGGAGGTCTGCTACCAAGTATTAAGTTGATGATACCAATAATTTTGTCCAGGCCTTTTTAGACATTTTGTGTGGAATGTCTCATTTCTTTTTATTCCTCTGCTTTTTTTGTTCTTCCAGTGCCAGCAAGATAAATAAACATGACAAAAACAAAGCATTTGGGCAATTTTCTGGGAGAAGTGGTGCGTTTTCTGATATAAATGCTGGGGTGACAATATTTCTGGCCATGACTGTAATATGTAGTCATGTGCTACATGTAAATACATCATTTGCCCAGGTTTGTTCCACCATGACATGGCAGAGAACAGCTTTTGCTCATAAGTTACTGAATGAGGCCTTTTCCTGTGTGTTTTCAGTGATTCTTAAGTTGTTGTCCTTGTGCATGCTGGCGTCACCTGGGACTCCATTCTCCCCCCAACAGGCTCCGTCTGGCCAAGATGAATGAGGAGATGCGGGAGGCAGAGGGTCCCTATGGACAGTCAGGTCAATATAACAGTAACAGCCCCACGGAAGTGCAGTACAGGAAGTGCATGCAGGAGTTCATTAGCCTGCAGCTGGAGGACTCCTAGGCCAGGCAGGAATGTGGCAGCTGGCTGGCAGCCTTCGCTCAGGCCCAAAGCTCACATGCCGACTTTCAGTTTGCGTATGCAGCAGCTGCACTATCAACGAGTCGAGCAGGAACGTGTCCCTCATCCACTCCTCATACTAATGGGTCAGGTCTCTCAGGTCAGCTGGCCACAGCCAGTAACAATCACCAGACACATGAATAAATGATTATTCCCTCCTTCGTTTCTGGGCGTGAAAGTGCAGTTGCATTGTGAGAATGTACAGTAATTCAGATCTCAGACAAATTTCTTCTGTGGTTCTTGTATGCAACATCGTGATATAACTAGTTATTTTGACTCGTCTTAACTTTTTAAATAATTATAGTTTTACTGTTTAAATTCTGTTCCTTTTAAATACAAATATCTACTTTTTTTGAAGAAGGCCTTAAAAGCTAATTTACTTTTTTATAATAATGCAAACATAAGTCATACATTCATTCTTTCTGAAGAAATATTTGGCAGGATTATGGTGGAGTCTGAAGTCTTCAGAGTAAATGATTAGTAGTTTATATAATCTATGAAGATTAGTACCGTATACTGGTTTATTAATGGTTATTCCTTTAATTCCTGTCCATTATTTTTGATATGAAGTATATTAGAGCTTTTTGTTTTAAAATGCAAAGATATACTAATTGTAATGTCAGACATTGTCATCACTGAATGGGGATATGTGTGTGTGTGTGTGTGCGCCAAGCAGCATCCCATCCAGCGAGCATCCCTACCTTACTCCCTATACCTCCTGGGATAGGCTCAAGACCCTCACTAGTATACATGGCTAGCAATGGATGACATTGACACATTACATTTTATCTCTACTGGCCAGTCCAGATTGCTTGTATTATTGATTATATCTGCTAGTGTGTGTACTGCCAAAATGGGTCTGATTGTTTCTATGGTAGTGATAATTAACAAAAAAGGAGAATCCACTTGAAATACAAAACAGAGGGAGAACAGAACAATAGCATGTAATACTAACAATAACCACAAGGTGGCAGATATGCGATTTGAATGATGGTCCACAGCAAGCGCAGGGTACCGGTGAAATTGACCAGTGCAGCAGGACAGATCCCAAGTCTGGGCTTCTTATTGATGTACCAATGGTGTACAATATAGAAGCCTGTTCTTTGACTTTTATCACAGTGTTCATTGTTTGGAGCTGTTTAAGTGTACAGCTTTTCTGAATGGTTACTTTTTATTCTGTTATCTTATGTCATATGTGTATATAGGATACGTAGCATAAATATGCAGTGTTATAAAGAAAAATGGTGGGATTCATATCTTAGGTATGTAATATGTTGCACTTCGCTGAGCCATAGTAAAAAACAGGTGTTACACTTCTGCCATGTTTAGAACTCCTGAATGTTGTTCTGAATTACCAAAATGCAAATACATAGAGGCAAATAAATATATTTTAAATAGATATCGACAAATGAATGCTTTGAGGATGTCAGGTGACGAGTAGGCGCTCCTTAGTAGACAAGGCCACTCCTTAAGTTAATCAGGCAGTGTTAGTAGGGGTGCATACATGTCAGTCTGTAGTGTCATAATGAGCACTGCATTTATTTTGTCCAAGTGACTGGCACCAACACAGTCTGGCTTGTACTTAGCAAGTGCAGGCAGAACTGTGTAGCAGAACCATTATTGATAGCTTGGTAGCAGTCAGGGCTAAGCAGTTAATGTTCTTTAGAAAGAGCAGCAGTACGTAGACATTATATACTCATCTTGTCTCTGTGTGTGTTTCTAAGACAATTTATGTTAAAATAGCAGCTTTTAACAGAAGCGTGAACATGTATGACATCCGTATACAGTGACATGTTTGTTACAAAGGCTTTCATTCTACGCCTCTCGAGCGCTGTACCTTGTTTACGGTTGATTTATTAATTCCACTTTCTGTTGCTAAACACCCACCTCCATTTCAACTGTTTTTCGATCTGTTGTTTGGGATTTTGTGCCTTTTCTGTCCTGTGCTTCTTCTGAATGCTTAGGCCACTGCACCTGTATTTTTGTACGTCGAACATGCACTTTAAATACAACTTGATTGATAACAGAAGTGAGCTTTTTGTGAGTCATCCTTTCCCTCTTCTCTCTCTTACTGTGTACTAAGCCATGCCACTGATTAAACTCGTACAGATACCGTCATGTTCACAGCAGTCTTTTTTGAATGACAGGGGTCTCTCTCAGTTGTCCTGCGTCTTCCTCAGCATTTGGTGCATGAACACTGCTGTACTGTTTTGCTCAAACTTCACACTGGCTGCCAAGTTTATCTTTTGCACAGTTTAACTCTGCTTTTCTTTCCTGAGCTGCTTTCACCTGCACAAAGGTACAGCCAGATTTTTCTGTCACTTTTTAAGCATTAAATGCATGTCTGTGTGCATCTGCCTGCCTAGGATTGATTATTATTGTAACGCCTGTGTTTAGTTCTCTGTGTGCATGCCATGACGCTGTGAGCTGCTTCAGCATAGATCTTTCCGCTGATGTCCCTCTCATTCCTTTTTGCAGGGGATGAAACCTATCAGGATATCTTCCGTGACTTTTCACACATAGCGTCCAATGATCCTGGCCGACTGAACCGCTTCCAGCTGCATGATTCCCAGAGGCTCTGAGTGGGGCCCAGAGATGCCCAGCGCCCCCTGGGGGAAGAGGGAGTGGTAGCCTGAGGGAATGTGTCTCGCTTCCACAGCTATTAATGTCATGTGACAGAAAGCCTGCTTTTCAATACAAGGCCAAGGACCATCCACTTTACATGGACAGTGAACTGATACCCACTCATTGTAGAAAGGCGAACTTCTAGTCAGGGTTTCAGTTATATTCTACCAGTTTAAAAAGAAAACTCTTATTCTCTCATTTTGCAGCACAATTATCTGCTTTTGTATTGTCTAAACATTTACGGTCTCGTCAAAGTCTGTTACAGTGAGCTATTAACTATGAATCAGTTTCTATTTGCTTATCATTATGATCTATAACATTTACTTAACTGGAAGAGTGAAGGATGATTTTTTTTCAGACTGGTTATTCAGAGGACTGCAGGTACACGTCATGAAATCCTTGAACCCATTTTCCAAGCGCAGTTGTATCCACGGCGTCGGTCTACGAACGCAAAGTGTGGAGCCACCTATACCTTCTTAATCATGCTTTCAGGTTCAAATAAACCATGCGATGCTTTCCATGGCATGGGCATATTCCAGTATTTTGCTTTTTTATGTGGATTAGAGTACTTAGTTGTTTCCATAACTCAAATTATTGGGATTATCTCGATATTTTTCATTTTTTGAAAGGTACAATATTTTATGTGAAGAGGCTCAGCAGGGGTCTAAGATCAGCGCTTTTGAATTGCATATGTCAGTAATATTTTGTGTACATATTAATGAGATGTTATTGCCAATCTTCTCTTTAGACATTCCTGATTTTTTTCAGGTCTTAAGAAGACACGCAATCCATCTTGTGTTTTTTTATAGTTAGGGTTAGTATTGTTTTGATATTTTCAGTATCTGGTTAAATAGTGAAATGCGTGTACTTTTAAGTAATCAGTCTTTTTTTAAAAATCAGTCCTGAAATGGTAGTATGTGATATTTTAGTAATTGGTGGTCTGTATATTAATCATTATTAGTGGCATGTGGTGTCGACGCTTTGAACCTGTAGCAGGGCAGAGCTGTGGAGGCGGTTTTGAGAGCTTCCAGACCGTTTGGAGCCAGAGGCTTCAGCCCAGTTTCTGTGCTGTAAGAAACACACAAAGCAGCTTTGGTGAATTCACATACAGGTTCCCGCCTTCACAGGAACAAGGAACCAAAGCGTGTATCCAAGATGGCCGTCCTGAGGTGGGCTAAATGAACAGTGAACCAAAGAATGATTGCAAAATGGCCGTGCCAAGGGCAGGCGCAGAGCCCAAATGCTTAGTTTACCTGTGTCTCGTTCATGATCATCACGTATAGTTTTGTTTTCTCTTGCTTCCTGGGGCTTGAGCCCAAACCCTACTGTCTGACATAGTCCTCGCTTGAAGCCCTTTGACAACTTGACACCTGTTTTCCAGCCTGCCCATTTTCCTGTGTCATTTAATGTGCATCTAAAACAACATTTATTCATTATATTAATACACTGATATTGGTAAGCTAGTAATGTTAGCTAGAGTGATCTCAGCCCTTTGCAACCCATGTTTGTAATAAGATACAGATATGTATGTGTCAAATTGTTGACACACAGTTGACTTTTAGTGTAATGTAGCAAACCTGGTAAGAGTTGAATAAGGTACCATGCTGGACTTTTGTTGGAAATCATGGTTTATTCACTAAACAATTTGTCCCACCACTAATGTCGGGTGCAAGTCAGGCCTTCATTTTCCTCAAAAAGAGCAGCTGGCTCCCACAGTGAAGAGTTTGTAACTGACCTAGATCAGTCCCATTCATCTGTTTCCATCGGTGGTTCTGAGTAGTCTTCCAATGCACATGTTCTCTTTAATGTAAATTGTGTAAATAATGTTTATCTTACTTCATGGTGAAGAAAACATTCTTTAAATAAATGCTAGAGGTACTGGAGTCATTAAAACTGTTTTTGAAAGTTCTTATTGGTATCGTACTGGTATCTTTTTCATCCCTTTCCAAGTGTGTATCATCTATTTATCATATGTCATTTATCCAGTGTCACTCCTTAAAAGCGATTTGTCCAATTTTTCAGGACAAATATTCCAGCAGTAAATACTCTGAACCTTTTCTTGTGCAACAAAAGATCTTGACGATGTACTAGTGAATTAAACAGTTCAGTGGCTGTAAATTTAAATACAAGTATGTTTTCTTTCAGACATTGAATCTATTGCTTTCGGAACAAAGCTGAAGATGTTTGCTATTCTAGTAACTTTAGGCATGCCTTTGTGGACAGGCCGCAGCAGACCGAAATGCATTGCATCATCTTTTTCAAGTTCAAGGCTATGCGCTGTATAAACAGCTCAGCACACCGACCCTTTCTCTAATTTACTGACATTAGGATGGCAGCTCTTGAGGCCCAGGGCATTGTGGGTACTCTGACGTCACATAACGATTCTACGTGCTTATTGCTAGCTGTACAGACTTAAAAACCACAAAGGGGCTCGTACTCAAATGTTGTGGGGAGAAATACCGTGGAGGTGATTGCTGTTAAAAACTAAGTTCCAGAACCAACGCAAGGGAACTATCATTAATTGTTGATGCCTTTACAGTTGTTGATGTGACATTTAAAAACTAATTCACGTGCTGTGAAAGTTGGTAACTGGGCAGTTTAACATAACGAATGAGGAAAAAATGTAGCGAACAGGAGGCCAGGCACCACCACTTCCTTGCTGGACAGTTGCAGCCACATTTCACGTAAGGTTGTGTTAAGCACCATGCTGAGGGAAGAACCGCCACTACAGAAGTGTATGTGTCCCCCCCCCGCCACACAAGGCAGCCCATTGCTACTACTTGTCCATAGAAGTAGCATCAGACTGCTGCCGCAATGCCGGCCTTGGCAGAGGCCGATGCACACAGCTGCACCCCACGAACGTGTCCAGCATGCCATCTTCTTCCCTGCAGCTGTAAACCATGATGTTTCCATGGAATTCAAGACGCTTTTCATCTAGAACATAAGAACTATACAAACGAGAGGAGGCCATTCGGCCCATCAAGCTCGCTTGGGGAGAACTTAATAGCTCAGA
>JABFEB020000033.1:10091470-10102523 GCA_019775895.2 Stomatorhinus ivindoensis | reverse complement strand
CGGAGTACCCGGAGGAAACCCCACGACGGCACAGGGAGAACATGCAAACTCCACACACATGGAACCTAAGCGGGGACCCGAACCCAGGCCCCAGCGGTGTGAGGCAACAGTGCTAACCACTGCACCACCATGCCGCCCCCCCCTGTAATATCCTTTAGGAGTAATTTGTTTAGGACACATCGGTGTGACTACTGCATCACAGTATGCTGTATAGTGGTCACATGACTGGTGACATGAACAGCCCCAAAAGTTCAAGCTATACAGATGATATGTGCCAGAAAACAGAAAGTAAAGGTGAGATTACAGCAATTAACAGTGACACAGTAACAAATCAAAAATTAACTTGCCTGCATCCAAAATGCCCTGCGCGAGGATAGCCCCGAACTTGGCCATGACATCGTCATGCTTGTCGTTGATGACCTTGGAGTACAGCTGCCGGAACTGGTTGACCTGTGCAGAAAGGGAAGGTTGAGAAAGATCTCCCTGAACGAGTCCTGGGGAATGCAGGTACCTGACATCCGAAGAAACCATCTCAACTTCCCAAAGAGACTTCACGGAGCCCGAAAACAAAAATCAGAAATACAAACTGACCTAAAGGACCAACCTGTGTTGGTCTGCTCAGAGACGCTTCCCACAGCTCCACCAAAACCTTTCAAATCAAAAGCATTTGCCTCTGAAGCTTATTCACCACAGCTAGAGCTGGAGAGAATTTAATTCTGACTCCCCCGTGCATCAAGGCTGTGGATGTACTGAGAGTGACAAAGCACTGTGGTGTTTTGATGACTTGTGGCACTTGAGCAACTTTAGACCTCTGAGCTTCGTTTATGGTGCTAAAGATGTTCTCAAGCGTCTCTGGTGTCATGGACAGAGCGAGAAGAGCAGTAAATTACTTCATTCCTAATCTTCATTGACATTCACTCACCTTGGGGCAGGTGACTTCACTCTGCTGGATCATGATAAGAGCCGAGGCTATGAGGGCTCCTTGCCGCACGTAATTGACCGGATCGTTGGTCATGGGCTCCAGGAGGTTTATCGCTTCCTGTGGAGGAATGTAGAGACATGCGACACCTGAGATGGCGAAATGCTTTGGCTGACAGCATGTTTGATGGAGCCCAAAGAGCTCTAATCTCCATCACTACTGAGAGAGGGCAAACAAAGCAAACAGCTTCCACAGCAGAGATGGCCTGTCAATTACCACACCTGCTTTTCACTCAAACAGCATGTAGCCCATCCAAGATATCCCCACCACCAGCCTGACCTTCTCTACAAATGATTAACTAAAGCCAGGGTTACTCAGAGGAGGCTGAAGCTGACCTCCTATGCAAGTCCAGACAGAGATGAACCATTAGCATGTATCTACTCTCGTGTGAAGCAATAATCTAAGTGGCAATGAATGTGTGCACGGCTAATGTAGATCAGGTTCTCCCTAAGGCCACTCCTGGAAGGAGGCAGTCTGCATCACTCTCCTGTGTGCTTAACCTGCCGACAGCCTCACTTCTGAGAGAGATGGCCTAAATCATTCACTTACTGTAATTAAATTGAGCTCTTCAGTTCTAGATGGAAAAAAACACTCCCACACTGGCCCCCAAGTTAAGAAGCAAGTAAAACAGGGCCAGGGAGACTGATAAGATTAACATATTGTACAATAAAAGATTTGGTTTGGTCTGTTGAACTGCATCCCCTAGATCAATCTACAATGACCTATAACAAAAGCATTACTGCAATTTCCAGCAAACTTCACTTAAAATGTATGTTTCTTCCGTAAATAACTACCTTGGAAACAATACAAACCCAGGATTTCCCTATTTCCTAACCACACCTACATTTAATTTATTATTCACTGTACAAAAAAACAAGATTAGCATCAAGTCATTCTGTAAATCGTCCTAATTTGAATGCAAATAAAACATTTCTGTTAATATAAGTAGAGGCTCAGCTATATAAAGTGAACCTGGCATTTGACCTGAATTTCTTCAGACCATGGGCTGGTTTGCCAGTGCTGAGCTATTCTTCCATCCCAGACGAGGAAGGTGCTGCAGTCTGGGCTCACGCTGGTGACTCATCAGGCTCATTAACTAACGACGACGCCTTCACGTCGCTTAGCAGCACGGTTCCCCTTGAAGCCACAGCAAGGTTGCCCCCTTGAACAACCCGTAGCTCCCCAGATTCATTTTAATTCAATTTATTTTTATGTAGCGTCCTTGACAACAGCATGGATGTACTTTATTTTATGTCTCTGGAACAGCACAAGTGTCTGTTCTTCCTGGCGCCCTCGTGACCTGCCAGCTCTCACCTTGTTCCCCGTGCCGGCGCAGCAAATGCCCAGCGCCATTGCCGCACCGCAGCGCACGTGCGGGTTGTAGCTCTCGGACAGCAAAGAGACCACGCTGGGGCACTGCTCCGGGGTCCTGCCGGGGATGGGGGAGAGACATTATAAGTCATGCTGAAATGGAGCAAGTCAAAATGAAATTCACCGGGAACATGTGATGGGCCGGGCAGATATGGTAAGGAAGAATTTAGCTGAAATGCATGTTTAAAGGCTTGCAGAAACAAAATGTGGTCTAGAGTGTAGGCTACCATGTCCTCACAGCTCAAACAGGCTTTCATTTGGATGCCAGAAGCAGCGTGGAAAGCAACACACATAACATTCTAAGGAGAGCAGGCATGCAAAGGAAATGCAGCCAAGCTGAATCATTTTCATTAAACTGGAGGGGGGGATTCCCTACTCTCAGACTATAATGAGGCATAAGCGTGTCCAGAGTATAGAGGTGTAACACAAAGCACTTCACGAATGGCACTGTCTCCAAAGAAAATAATTATCCCTTCAAGCCTCTGCGGTAATAATACTGTGGTTCGCTGCCCCTGCACTGCCCACCTCTAAATGTGATGAAGCCAAACACACAAGCAGACAGACACGGGAAATAAGGAAGAAAAGGTACGCTGCGGCTGCACTGGCTATTTAACATGCACGGAGCAGAGTGAACCGCTGCCATGCGGTGGTAAGCAGCCTCACACCATTTGTCTTGCATTTTTAACAGCACTGTGCGTTTAGCTACTAACATTTCCAGCTATAAGGGGAGGGAAAAATAAACTGATGGCAGCCCTAGAATAAATAAATGTGAGGGAAAAAAAGGACTTCAAAAATTAATTTCACACAAACAACCAGGTCCTGCTAACTGCTTTAATGCAAGTTTTTTGTACAGTACATTGTCTAAGTAAGCATGCTGACACCACTGCACCAGTATGCATTTCCATCATTGCAGTAACGAGCCAGTCAATGGCCAGCCATGAGGATGCGGAGCTTCCTGTCTGTGCCAGCCGTCAAGTCCGTGCCATGTCTCTCTCGATACAACAAAAGAGCCCCCGACGGCCCAGACGCGGCTCGGAGCCTTTCCGTGAGCCCCCGACGGCCCAGGCGCGGCTCGGAGCCTTTCCGTGAGCCCCCGACGGCCCAGGCGCGGCTCGGAGCCTTTCTGTGAGCCCCGACGGCCCAGGCGCGGCTCGGAGCCTTTCCGTGAGCCCCCGACGGCCCAGACGCGGCTCGGAGCCTTTCCGTGGGCCCCGACGCGGCTCGGAGCCTTTCCGTGGGCCCCCGACGGCCCAGACGCGGCTCGGAGCCTTTCCGTGAGCCCCCGACGGCCCAAACTTAATAAACCTGAAAGCCAAAAGTGCCTGTACTCAGGATGGCCGGGGGCTGCAGGAAAGGCTGTGTGAGGCGTCACTAAGGGATAGGGGTGGGGGTCTAAAGAGCCAGATGTCAGGCACTTCGAGACAGAAAGCAATCTGGTAAAGTTCAAGGAAAAGAAGGGGCAAGGCTCCTTCCTTGTATCACTCGGCTGAAAGGCCACCATTCTGCTGATTTACTCAGCTTTAGTCTTTTGATTGTTATATTTTAATAAAAGATGAGAAGTCACATGTGAAGCAGTAACTTTCCAAGCCAATATCAAAAATAGGAAACGGGGTCAATCCAGGCATTTATTTTTTTCATTGGTATCGGGTACCACAGCCTGATTCAAAACCTGTATATTGGATTTCCCCCATCCTCCCAAGTTATGTCAGTTATGCGAATCGTAAGGCAATGTCCTACACTGCAGTGAGCCTGAGGCACATGGCTTGAAACTACAAACTATTGAGATGTCAACTGTGAGGAAATTCCTTAAATTGAAAACTCAAAGTGGGCCAAGAGGAGGTCAGGACAGTGTTACCAAGGTTTACTCAAAGAATACCGAGGTTTACTCAATGAATGCACTGATGCCTACTTTATATGTATGTATGCTTAAATATTTATTAAGAGACTGGATCAGCAAATATAAATATTAAATTAATCTGACCGAATCAGGGTATGAAAACAGCATATCGGGAGAAACTGCTAAAGTGAAGCAGGGTAGGTAAAGGTCTAAGCAGGCCGCAGAGAACCAAATGGGAGCAAGATTTAAACACCACTATAGCAGAATTAGCACTCCTCAGTCAAAAGACGTTTCTCATCAAGTGTGGATACAGAAACATTAATGAAGGCTAATGCTTTGTGCAATCAAAGTAGTGCCAGGTGATGCACAATTAGCGACCTGTGGCTAATGAACCAATTAGATACTATAGGGACTTTGTTCATGCGTGTTGCAGAGGCACAGATGTTTGCTTAGTGATCCTGGGGATAAAAGGCAGAACTCAGCTGATACACTGGCAAATACACAGTAAGAGAGTTTCAGCTGCTACAGAATAAAGCGGGGCTGCAGTAACTGGTCATCGCTACTGGCTTGCGTCTTCACGCACCTTTTTAAATTGTCATGATAGAGCCTGGGCCTTCCAAGGTCTGGTGTACTGAAGCAGCAGTCAATGGGGAAGATGGTACTGTGCTGCCAAGTACCACTTTGTCATTTACTTCTCCTTAGACAATATCGCGTAGCTTGCTGAGCTCGTTGGCAATTTAACACCCAATTAAGGCCTCTCTCTTACTTCTCCATTACAAACACAGGCTGCTCAAATGCACCGAGGTAAAAACACAGATAAAAATTAGCCCGTAAATCCTGGAAGTACGGCTTTAAACACAGTGCCGGCACTCGGCTGAAAGCATTCAGCACACATAAATAGTGATCCTTTGTGAGGTCTGCCACGTAAGCGTGTTTACCCAACGGAGGCATGGGTAGAGTATTACACATACACATGTCCTCTGAGTTTGGCGTACTGTCACCCCATGCTGACTCAGTTGGGGTTTATCAGGTAGAGAAAAGCTTCTGGCTTGAGTGCATCTTTCAGAAGTCTAACTGGGATTTAGTCATTCAGTCACGCAAATGTCAGCTAAAAAGGCTGTTGTTCTTAGATGCTGTTTACAAATGAATAGTAACCTATTGTGAAGGACAGTGAATTTGAAGGGTGATTAGATAAGTTACACTTGGGACTATGGGGCTAAAAGTCAAACAGGCCAAGTGCAGATATCTCGCTATGCAACACCTCGTATTTTTTCGTACGAGTGTGTTTATCAGAGCGAAGCTGCCGGTAAATGGTGATACATAATGAGATGGTGGCCCTTTTAAGATGACCGTGTTCATACTAAATGAATCACATGGGCATCGTTAACGCAAGACTAAATCGATAGCATACTGAGCGGCAGCAAAACAAAAAAAACAAGCACCCTTTAAAGCCTGGGAATTTTCATGTTTTTATGAGGCAGGACACTGCAACCTTCAGAAACATTGCGAGTGTGATCATTTCAAGACTCTACAAATGCTGCTATGCGCTCAGCTCCAACACTGGAGCCAAACAGAAAGAGACCAACAGGATAAGGAAACATGATCTGTGGCAATAAGCTCAGAAATTCAGGGAATGGTCCATTATAAACAGAGTACCCACCAAGACTGCCTAACAGAGCACCAGCGGTGACGGCCACGCAGGCCAGCTGAAGCGAACACGCCGACTTCATTGGTCTTTCGCTGGGGCCAGGATGAATGGCTACAGTAAAGCAGAGCTCCGACTCCTCAAAGGCACAATTAACTCATGCAGTTACACTCCAGTATGCGCTTACTGTTCTGTTTGGGTTCTGTCCAGGTTCTAGCAGAGTTCACAGCCTGACCAGGATGGGATCTGGACCATGGTCAATGTGATAACTGCTCACACCTAAGGGAAGGACATTACACTGGCATGCTAATTTAAGGCAATTAATTGCTATGAGCAGAACATGTTAACGCATGAAAATGGCATGATTAAAGCACTCACTGCTAACACAGGCAATCAGGACTTTTGATTTCAGCAATGAGTGACACCCGTAACAGAGCTTTCAACTGCACTTATGGCCCATTCTAACATTTTTGCATCCAACACGTCCTGGGATCGAACTCTCTGAGCAGTTGGTCTAGTCTAAAGTACAAATAACAGAAACACTGGCCCTTGGTTTCTACTGATTTCTCCTATGCTCTAGTGTGAAAAACAATCCTACCAGAATGTGTCACGAAGGCCAACCAGCTCTCTGGCTCACTGCAAAATATGGCAGCTCTGGTCAAGATACTTTTACGCTAGATTGAAGAGCTGGAAAACGGAGTAGGAGGCAAAGAAAGAGTCAAGAATGACCTAAAGCATCGACCCGGACATGCGGCACGTTAACAAGTGCCGAATCATTTTTAAATCCTCATGGGGAGGATTCTCCAGGCCGATTCCACTCAGCATAGGCTCCTGGACATGGCTGTCTGGCTGGAGCCCTGGGGTCACCTTGCCAACTCCAGCATCCTCCCTGCAGTGAGCCGTCAAGCTCAGACTGCAGTCAGCAGACTGGCATGAAAGCAGAGACACCCACCGAGATCCAGTGCTTCTCAGCCAGGGACTTCGGCACCATCCATCATCGCTGCTCCATTGGCGACGCACACCATAATTAAACACCATTTCACTCTCGGTATCTAGTTATTGCTTTGCTCCAGCAGTAAATGTGAAAGGAGGTAAGTACAAAAAAAAAGTAAAGCAACACAAGTGGCTGCTAAGCATCAGCATGACTGGTCATTCTTCAAAGTGATGCCAGGTCAATGCGACATGACCAACAAAGCGGAAGTACCTCCATACATAATCAGCACTGTCTGGGACAGGCGATGTCCACAAATACCCAGTGCAAAATGCCAAGGTAAAAGCAAACTATGTTCTCCCTGCTGTGGAAATAAAACCAAGTGCCACCTCAGCACACCGCAAGGGCAAACACTGGGAAGTGACTGTTAAATCATGAGTGGAAAGGAAAAAAAGGTATATCCCTGTTCACAATATCAAAGGCGAGAAAGTATGAATACAGCCCAGATGAATCCAGGGTATAAGACGTCTAAAGAGGTTGCCTATCTCGACCCTGTGACCTCAGTCATGAACACCAGCATCCCACAAGGAATTTAGTTTACGTTTCAGCATAAACACATTTTTTTTTAATTGTAATTGTTTCCAGTGCATCATGTTTCCACTGTCTGTGCAAAAGGTAACGTGAGGATCAAAGAACAGGATTGAGCAATTGGGGTTAAAGGTCTTGCAGAAGGGACTGTCAGTGACATCACTCTGCCAGACATGGGAAGCAGCAATCTACTGATCACAGACGCAGAGTCATAACCCACAGAGCCATACACCATCCCATCTTCTACAACTACTTATGAAATAGACGTGATGCCAGTTTCAAAGAACGGTATTTGTTTTAAGCCAAGTGATGCAGATCTGTGGGTTTTATAAACACTAACAGAGGAGGCCTAGCACTGGAAAATCAGCAGACGTGGACACGAGAGCAGCAGCGAGACAAATATAAAGAGCAGGTCAGCCATGTCAGAGGGAAATGACCTCCCAGAACCTTAGGCACACATCCAGCTGAAAGGCACTTAGCTGCTGTCGCCTCGCATGGGCATCCAAGCAAACTCCGAGGAGGGGAGGAATGGGGGGTGGGGGGACCCAAGTCGACTAGATCCAAAATGAGAGAGGGAGAGAGGGAGAGAGAGAGAGAGAGAGAGAGAGAGAGAGAGAGGGAGGGAGTGAGAGGGAGGTAAAGAGAGGGAAAAGGACACAGGGGGAGAAACTCAGAAGTTATGAGCTGCGATGACAGAGAATCATCTGAGGATCCTCTGAGCCAAAGAGAAAAGCCTAACAAGGGATACAGGAAACGAGAATCAAGAAATCCAGGGAGACAGCGAAATCAGCGCAGCCAGAATTACAAATCAAGGAAGGATAAGGGGGATGTGGATCAGACAGAATCAAGACATCCACTGTGAATACAGAGGACCAAATAATCCAGTGAGAGTACAGGGAATGTGGATCAAAGAGAATCAAGAAATCTGGTGAGAATACAAGGATTGTGGATCGGACAGAATTAAGAAAGCTGGTGAGAATATAGAAATCTGGAACAAACAGGATCACGGAGTGCTCATCTTTCACTGGGCACAGAGGGATGCACAGTCTGTGAGAATGGTCTGAACTCCAGATCTGATATATCCTGAAGATGAAGCCTGACCCTGAACTGTGAGCCAGGTAAGAAAGACTCTCAATTACATCCTGACACCACACTTAAACTCAAAATGGAGGTAAGAAAATGTCATTGAGAGCAAGCCAATTATATAAAATGTTTACATCCGTTACATTTTACAAATTCCCATAAGCTAACTGCACTGCGTATTGGTGTCTAGAATTTCTCAGTAACACCAGTAAAATCTTTTCAGCAAGGGCAGTTACAGGAGTATCTGCACTGAATCAAAGCACTGAATGAGCATCCGGGAAAACTATTACATTCGCATTACATCTAATGCACTTGCAATAACTATGCAGCTTCACATTTCAATAAAAGCAGCGTAAATTAATATTATCAGCATCAACAATGCAATAAAAGCACTAGATCACTTCCCCATGCTTCAAATCTACAAGGAACAACCCAGCCCCAATAACACAGAGCACAGGGACAAGACAATATGCTTACAGACTGCACTAAAAGTAAATGAAGAGAATCTACTAGTACATAAAAAATAAAGAATTCAGTCCAAAACTCCCACAGAGCAAATGAAAAGTTAACAAGGCAGATTATTCAGGTGTTATTTGCAAGTGGTTTTCATGCTGCAAGTCAGACATCAGAGAAAATGTGCAGCAAGCATGATGGATGCGGTGTCCTGTCTCCAGGTCAAAACAAGCACACAAGCCTGAGCAGAGGGGCAACACGCGACCACCTATGAAGCAAGACAAAGCACTTCATTTGCTTATCTGTGGAAGTACAACGTGTTGACGGATTACAGGCACTTTCAGTCAAGAGCGACACCTGGCTAGAGTATTTCAACCCACATCCAGGATATGCACTCCCCATAAGCAGCACCCCCCGACCTGTGGACCCCGGTGATCATGCTGGCCGCGTCCCCTGAGGAAGCCAGAGCAGAGCCCGTACTCACACACCAGCTGGCCGCAGTGACAGATCCCACCACTAGATGCCCTCGCTGGCACCCGACGCCTCGGGCCTCTTTAATGGCTCTGCAGCAGGGGAAGGTGGCGAGTTGCACTGGGCCTCGCTGCTCATCATCCTCGTCATCCTGCCCACCATTGGGGGCAACATTCTGGTCATTCTGGCAGTCTCCTTGGAGAAGAAGCTGCAGAACGCCACTAACTACTTCCTAATGTCACTGGCGGTGGCCGACCTGCTGGTGGGACTGCTGGTGATGCCCATCGCCCTGGTTACCGTGCTCTTCAGTAAGTAAACGCCCGTGGTCACGCCACAAGGTCAAGTCACTTACTTAGGGCTGCAGCAGCTACTGGATTACACCAATAATAATTGGTAATAAAAAAAAATTGCATTTTTGCAGTTTGTCTACCGTGTAGACAAAGATGACATGCTGTTGTGTAAATAAGATAAATACCATACGGCTATTTAGGACAATGTATAGTCCTGTTCTATAGGAAAGGTAACCTTAAATGACGTCTGTTGTGATCTGGCTCCATATAGAAAATAAAATTAAATAAAATTTACTTGACCTTTACTTGACCTTTGGGGGGGGGGGGGGGTGCGGTAATATAATGGTACACTGGCAGATATTTTTTTATATGCCACTTTGACACAAAGATTCTCTACGTGGTGTAAAGGTATTACAACGGTGACTTAAAAATACTCCTTGTTTTTTTAAATAAAGCATTTGCAGTTTTCTTTCAGCCCTGTGTTTTGGCCCAACTAATAAATTAATTGTTTCCTTGATCACATGATTAATTAATTATCAAAAATAGTTTATAATAGCCTTTTTAATTCCATTTCCGGGGCAGGTTGTGCTGATTTCCAAGTGGTTAATTTTATTCAGATGGAAAGTTATATTACACCTGCAGACAATCGATCTTCTCAGCTGGACGCCATGCTAACGAGATAATTATCTGTATGCATGCAATCATCTGCATAAATAAGCATAGCTGCATGCTTAGCATACCGCCTCCCCTGCATCAGAGGATTGTGGGTATCATGGAGTCACTAGCAGAAGATGTATACAAAGGGGGAGAGATGGGGTCTCCAAATGGAATAAACAGAGCATGATTGCCTTCAATAACCAAGTCCCACAATAAAAAGCAGACCTCACTCCCAAGTAGGAACAAGGGAAGGAGCTGATCAAAGATCCCAGCTGTGGTATGCTGGAGACAAGACTGAACTCAGAAGTTCAAACGAACACTTGTAAATTTCTGCCAAACACACACAAAAAAAAAAAAACTGGAAAAAAGCTGCAGAGCAATGCCGTCTGGGTGCGAGTCTGAGAAAGGCCAGCGCGCATACCATTGTGTGACTCAGGCTCCTCTCACACAGGCAGGTAAATATCAGCCGGACACTCCATGTACATACAGAGGGTCACTCTCTTTCAGTATAGCAAGCCATCCTGCTCAGTGTCTGGATGAGACTCCGCAGTCTCAAATACAAAAAAAGAAAATTCAGCTCGACCTCCGGTCTACCACCAATACCCAGTGTTGTGCCTGAACGATCGTTCATGAACTCGTTCATATTCTGGGTGAACGTGAACTGAACGTGATGTATATCTGCCTGATGAACGTGAACGCGCTCATTCTGGCGTTTATGAACGTCGTTCTCTCGTAGTTCAATTTTGTT
>JABFEB020000033.1:10078133-10091370 GCA_019775895.2 Stomatorhinus ivindoensis | reverse complement strand
CTGAACTAGTTCATTTTAAAATGTGTGAACTGAACTTTGAACTAGTTCATGTAGAAAATGAACTTTCCCAACACTGCCAATACCCAAACGAGCCGTTACTCCCACTTATTTGGATTGGACGAGATGTGGCAGTGGTCCATTCATGCAGCACCTCCGTGAACAAAAAGGCCAATTATATCAGACCTTAAACACTGCAATGCGTACAGACCAGATGGCCTGAGACAGGTACAGTGTGCGCCTTCCCTTAAGAGCTTACACTACAGGCCATACAAACTGGCCAAAAACTGCAGGTACACGTGGGAATACCCATTCTTCACTAGAGTGAAACCACCATTAGTTTGCTAACTATTTCCACTTAGAAGGCCCACAGGGCAAACCTACTGGGTATACTGGAAAGGATGGATTGAGGAAGTCAATAAACACCACAATTACACAACCAAACACACCAACGGGGTCGCTGAGCTTTTACAAGCAAACTTTATTTACTTTCCTACAACTCAAGCATATAAGAGTATAACCATTGGAAATAAAATATACATAAGACAAGGCCAGAAATCAAATACGTAGAAAGATAGTCCATTCTAATGCAGGACACATACACACAAGCCTAGAGAGACCAATTACCTGAAGTAGATGATTGTGGACTGTAAGGAAGCATGAAAGAGGACATGCAGACTCTACACACAGGGACCAGGGGACAGGCTTCAAACCGAGAGCCAAGCCAAAGACCAGTACGCTCGAGATTCTTAACACAAGAGCAGAGCAGAAGATCAGAATACTGACGGCGCCTAGCTGAGAGCACAGCTAAAAACCAGTACACTCCTGCCCTGGCGTCCTCTGCTGGCCAAGTCTCTTTATATTCCCTGCATTATGGACCTTATGTCATGGCTATACCACAGCCTGCTAACTTAAGAGAAGGAAGCATTTATCAAGATAAAATACATGGCCACCTACTTGTGAGTGTAGGAGCCATGACTGATCTGTCATTTACGGCTGAAGTAACATGAGGCTTTGAGAAAATTCTGCTGGTGAAGAAACTATGAATTAGCTTAAACCAGCACCGACTGGCTTCATGGCAGAAAGTCCAGTCTGTCAGCAAGGACTCATTCACACATTCAAACGCTTCCTCCACGTCACCCTCTACACTGCAGACACCACATTAACATTCCTGTGGAAAAATAACAGCCCACTTTTGTTGTAATAACTCCTTAAACAACTGTCCTATTGTTTCCCTTAAAACCCCCACTTTGCTGGTACACTTTGCCCAGTAAGAAATAACTCCATCATCCATCATTCCCAGCAGCATAAATAAACTATTTTACATTGTCAGGTTAATATTAATGGTATAAAATTAGAACAGCTAGAAACTTACAGAGTGGAATTAGTAACACTTGGTATGATGCCCAGTTTGATCTTTAGAAGCGAGTATGGACTGACGATCTCCTGGACAAATAGGTATTTGGCATTTTGTCAAGCTCTTGAGACATCAGACAGTGCGGAGAGGTTTGCTGCTGGGAGGGCAATGCAACCTTCTGCAGCAGCTCAGACTGCACATGCCATCCTGCAACCAAAAGCAGCAGCAACAGGTGGCAGGGGTGCAGCTCCAGGGAGGACTGACAGCAATAAGCCATTCAGCTTTCAGCATCTTTTTGAGGTCAGAGCACTACAGACACTACTGACTTCAATCTGCTGAAGGGCAGGACACAGACAGCAATGCTGATGACAGAACATCACCAGTCACTATCATGCAAAAGGCCTGATGATGATACAACCACAGGTTAAAAGACCGTTCAAAGATCCGAGTAACAAAAGCTTCTGTTGGCATCATAAATACAGGATGGATGGAGAGAGAACTACGAACTCCTGTAAGCACATTAAAGCTATTTACAAATGAGAAAAGAAATATCTTAATATGGGTAACTAAATCTTCCCAAATGATGTTACAGAGCACACATACAAAAGGATCCATTTCAAACACCAACACTGCCAAATGGACCTAATATGCATGGTCACACTGCTGTCAAAAATCATGGCAAAAGCCATGATCACTCAGTCTATTACTGAACAGTCTGGTTATTCAACAGGACCTCCCATTTGCATTTCACATCAACAATAAAAGCTGCAATGACATGGATGTTTCCCACTTCTATGACTCACACCTTCATTGTGACCTGGCTCTCACTGCACACTTCTGGATTTGAGGGACCATATGATATTCCCATTCCTCACTCTTCCCATCCACAAAGCATTCCCATCACACTCGTTAGAGACATGCAAGGCTCAGCTCCCCTCACCAGCACAATTAAACACTTCTTGCTAGCAGTGAAGACTCAGCGCAGTGAGCACTTGCTTGCCCCGGCTAACTGAAGGGGAGGATCAGGACATACAGATCAGGGGGATCTTTGAGAATACAGAAAAATTAAGTATGGGCCAGAAGGACAACCAGCGTTGAACAGACTTCAACAGACTTTGCTCTGTTGAGTTGGGACAAACATAAGCCTAAATAGCAACAACACACTAGTTCATGGTCACTAAATCAAAGGAATATAATTGACCTAACCTCTGCTTATTTCCCCAGAATTACAGTGATTACTTCATCACGTTATTTCTGTATCAAGTGCCTGTGCTACTCTGTACAGTACGAGGACTGGTCATTTCTGAGTGCCTCTCTTCCCCTGTCCCCGCCACCTGCCTCACCATAGACTCCGGCTGGCCCCTCCCAGAGTTCCTCTGCCCTATCTGGCTCTTCCTGGATGTGCTCTTCTCCACTGCCTCCATCATGCACCTGTGTGCTATCTCTCTGGATCGCTATGTCGCCATCAAGAGGCCCATCCAGCACAGCCAGTTCAAGTCCAGGGCCAAAGCCATGATGAAAATTGCTGTGGTGTGGCTCATATCCATCGGTGAGTATGTTTTATAAATCAAGCAAACTGTAAGACTGCAATGTCTCTATTCAAGACCTTCGCCTAACAGAGAAACAACCAATATTCCTGAAGCATGTTTTTAGAACCTCCTCAAAACAACATCCATTTTCACCTGGATTCCTCCTATACTCAACACATGACCTGTCCTCATATACACAACACAGCTTATGGCAATGCTACAGATAAAACGATCAACGACCAAACACTTAAAATGCAAAACGTTAACTGCAGCAAAATGATTCTATTAGAGTCTCTGGGATTTTGATTGGTTTGAGAATTAAAGATTTCAAAGCAGTGTGAAAGCTTATCACAGGCTTTGGTGCAGGATTAAAATGAGGGCAGCTTATATCCACAAAGCATGCTGGCAGAGGCTAAGGCCCCCCACCCAGGGAAAGTCTGTAGCTTTATCTTAAAAGTGTTTATCAATTGGTTATGAAAACAACCCATCTTCAAATGCAATGCAGCCGCTGTCTTGAAAACGTGTAACTTTATAAATGATGATTTATTTATTTTTTTAAAAAAGCAACAATAATGGATGGATGGACAAATGAAGAGAAGTTGTCACTGGAAGAACAGAACAGATTTAACGAGATGACAAGAAATCATTTGGAATTTCAAGGAAATGATTAATTGATTAGTTGGGCAATTCAAAGAAAAAAGAAGCCACTATAGGGCTGCACAATATCAGAAACATTTAAAATATGATTTTGCAATGTGATTCCCTTGTGATATTTATAAAGCAAAAATGTGTTCATTTAGCCAAAATAAACTATAACCACATAGAACTTATCTATGGTGTCAGTCAAATTGGTGGTGTTGCAAATGGATCTGAAAGCGCATGCAAAAGCTCATACGAGAGCAGCAATATTAAACTGATTTTTTTGCACCAGACAATCTTGAAAAGCCATTAAAACTGCATCGCTTGCCAAGTTGTGTTTATGACAGATTAAGAATGTTTTAGCAAAACTTCCCCCATGTGAGAACTGCATGAAAACATCATGTCAGTTTTAATATCACAAATCACCCAGATCTATTATATACTATAATATACTGTAATAGGTATTTTTGAATTTATTATAAAATGATTTGTGATGTCATTCTCTGCTAGTACCAGTTTTTCACACGAATGGAAAACACACACAAGTACTACCACTGATCAAAAATGCATTACCTGGTACAATGAAAAATCGCTTTGTCTCACACGTACTTCAAAAACAGACCCAAAATGCAGTGAACAGAAGAATATACAAGCTTTTACTAGCTGTCTGAGCACAATGTCTCCTGACCAAGCACTTCACCACACATCACCAGATAAGTGCAAAGTAATTATATTCAGATGAGGTCAATGCCAGTAATGGAGTAGAAGTTCACTGCATTGTTAAGGTTATATTTAATATGGGTCAGGTATTAATGGCCTGTTTACAATGTTTGACAGTTTTAGGCAGTTATTTTCCAGGGAGAAAACTGCCTGGTGACATTGTTTCAAGAGCCCAACTGCATCTGAAGCTGTAAGCAAACAGAAGACCTGACATGGGGGAGGTTTGCGGCTCAGTGGCTCAGAACAGTGTGCCTGTGACTGGAAGGTCACCAGATCAAATCCCAGGGGCGGCAGTGTGATTTAAGCTCCGTGCATCTAAGCAAGGCCCTTTACCCCAATTGCTCCTGGGACTGTCTGACCCTGCCTTCGGAAGCATATGCCACATTGAATAGGTAGACAGAGCCCCAAATGGTTTGCTGGTACCGCCAGTCATTTCCTTCATCACTGCTTGTATTACACTCACAAGAGGAATTAATGGACACAAGATCTAAAGACCCTCAAAATAACTGCCGGTGCGATAGATAAAGTAGTTGCTTTCTGTCACCAAGTGTACTGCAAAAAAATCACAAGAAAAATGATGAGATCTGCTCTCTTGCAGGTATAGCGATTCCCATTCCCATCATTGGGCTGAGGAACTCCTCTCTTCCAAATAACGTCACGTTCAGCGACAGCCATGCGTGCGTGCTCAAGCCTGACAGCTTCCATGACTTCATCGTCTTTGGCTCACTGGCAGCGTTCTTCATACCGCTCACCATCATGATGGTCATCTACCTGCTCACTATCCTCGTGCTGAGGAAGAAAGCCTGTCGCCTGAGGGCCAGGGTGTCCCACTGCCTCAGCAGACACACCATCTCCTCCGTCCTCCAGAAGGAGCTACCTAAGGAACCATGGTCAGGGAGGGCGGCTGGGCTGGACAGCCCCGGGAGCAAGCAGACGCCCAGCCACGGTGGGCAGGACACCAGGGACGAGGTGCCTATCCGAAGGATGTCCACCATGGGCAAGAAATCCATGCAGAACCTCAGCAATGAGCAGAGGGCCTCTAAGGTCCTGGGGATTGTCTTTCTGCTCTTCGTGGTCATGTGGTGCCCCTTCTTCATCACCAACGTCACCGCCGTCCTTTGCCACAGCTGTGACAAAAACGTTGTGGGCAGGCTGATGGAGATCTTTGTGTGGGTGGGCTACGTCTCCTCAGGCATAAACCCCCTGGTCTACACCCTGTTCAACAAAACTTTCCGACAGGCTTTTAGCCGCTACATCACATGTGACTATGGCAGCGCGCGCCCCCTCGAGGTGCCCCGCCAGAGCCACGGCAAGATCTCCTTCCACTCTTCCGTGGCTGAGAACTCCAAGCTGTTCATGAAGAATGGTATAAACCCTGCAACATACCAGAGCCCACTCCAGCGGCGACCGGCACACGTAGCCCCCCCTCCCAGCATCCTGCTGCACACTCTGCCCCTCAAAGAGATCGGCTGCAAAGCAGAAGAACAGGTCAGCTACCTGTAGCTTTCAGAAGGCAATAAGATACAAAGTGAGCCTTACAGGACTACGGAATGCAGTTGATGGAACAGATTCGCCAAGAAATTACTATGAGTTTCGTCTCGAGAAGCAAATAAAATTGTGCCTAGCCAGATCCCTTTGACAGCAGCCCTATAAGGTCTGGATGTAGATTTATATTGCCACAATTAATTTTCTGGTGTGCCAAGTCAATATGCTGTCCTACAGACCCTCTGCCATTACCCGGAGAAGGGCTGTCATGAACATCACTGGGTAAAATGCCTCAGACACAATAATCTTCCTGCCTTCCTCAGTGCTCTGGGCGATGGGTTCAGACACGGCAGCAGTGATCCCGACGCTAAAGGGAGGCCTCTGCCAATCTGTAATAGCCGTGCCAGGTCACAAGTATCAAATCTATGGAATCAGATTTCAGAGACAAGTGCAAACATGCTTTTACAAATAATGCACATGGTAAAATATGCAGCACATAAGATGGTCCAAGAAAATAAAAAGCACTTGTTTTCAGGAAAAAAAATAAACAAATTATATAACAATTTCGCTTTTGTCAACATAAACATCGTCTTGGGTTTCCTTGCACTTTATTCAGCAGTGGTCACTGTACCCTATCATAAAAAGTGGCCTCCAAGGGGAGTTTATGGGTTAAGTCAGTTTCAAATTAAGAAATCCAAACAAACTTCCAGACATGTTTATGGAGTCCACGTTTTTGAAGGCCAGAACACTGATGTCACACATTACTACTCATGCGAGATGTTCTCCAGCGGTTAGCTAACTGAAGAGGGTGCCCTTTGGCAGGCTGACGGCTATGTACAGTTCATGGATTACATCCCATAGTATGAAGGAGGGAAGAGCCTTCATCCAGAACATGATCCACATAATTACTGCCCGTTTATAATCCACTTCAGAAATTCTGTGCATTTCAGCTATCTATCAATTCTATCAGCTTGAGATGTGGCGCTTCTAGTTAAATGGGCAACAGGCTTTCCCCAGGCAAAGAGTTTCTGGTCATATTGAACAACCAAAGAATGTGTGATGTGGCTGCCGCAAATTACCCCAGCTGGGAATGCAGGCCAACAAAGGCACCAATGTGTAGTGAAGGAAAATTCAGGCCCATGGGGTCTAAGAGTATACAGATTCACAATCACAGTGCACTCAACTGGTTGGGTGAAACAAAACCTTGGTCTGGATTTGTACTTTCGGGACCTGAACTTTCCACTTCTGCCCAGGTGGCTACTGGACCATGACCAGTGGTTTCGTCAGGCCACAGAATGGCAGGACTACTTACAGTACACAATTCCCAGGAAGACCATTCAGCACTCCCATACTGAATTAGGCAACATTGGAACTACCTTTGCTAGGTTACTTGAAAACATGAACGGAAGAGGGAGTTAACCATTGCATAGTCCAGGATTTCATTGGCTCATTCACCTTTTATATAATGTCTCAATGCATCAGTCCGTGACAGCTTTATGATTTATTATTAAATCTGGCCCACAGATCGATCTTTGTTTTATATTCTGTGGAAAACAAATGTAATGCCATTCCACTAATCTGCCCTGGCAAACTTCACCAACATCAACCTCCCCCTGCATTGCAAACAGCTCAGAGGGTAGAGGGTTCATCGATAGCAGTGACAGAATACTGTTGGGGTCAAATCTGCCCCACAATGTACCCTGTACTATAGATGAACAACAAAGAAATATGAGACATTCCAACTGGAAAGAGCACAAAACTGAAAAAATGTTTGCCCCAATCTCTCTCTCTTTTCTCTGCACTTGTGGTCAACCAATCAGCATAAACCTCACTTCCATTAGTTCCTGGTCAAAAAAAGGACCTACCCTGGATAAAGAACTAAAGAAGAGTAGGAAATCTCTCTTAGGAAGTACAACTGGGCCGCGTCCCTGATCAACACAATAACCATGCGGTACACTTAGCAATTACTTCTGAACACTGTTTTCAGTTAGGACATTCCCAAAAATGAAAATGTTCAGAACGTCAATATTTAGCCATTAGCAGCACCAGAGCTAAAGACAACTACAGCCATATGCTGCTTAATGGGGATATGTTGTGAGAAATGTGTCATTAAGCAATTTTATCATAGTGCAAATATCACAGCCTATAGTAAACTTTTCTATAAGTAGATAGAGTATCCTCTAAAAATAACAAAAAGTACAGTAAATACATAAATCAATAGCAGTTATCAAGTATTATGCACTGTTCATAATTGTATGAGCTATAATTTTATATGATTGGCAGCAATGCAATAGGTTTGTTTGCACCAGCATCAGCAAAAACAGTGTTGCACTATGACATCACTAGACAACAGGAATTTTTCAGCCATTACAGTATAATTTTATAGGACCACCGTCAAATATACAGTCCATCATTGACCAAAATGTCCTATTGCGATGAATGACTGTACTGAAATAAGATGACTGCATTGGACGATCAGACATTTTTCATAGTGGAGAAGGATTTAATCGGCTCATTCATACTTGAGATCTCAAAGCACCTGCCGGGGACGTTTACAATTAATTAATAAATCATTACATTGATCATATATTTTCCACAGAATAAAAAGGAGATCATTTCACTAATGTGTGGAGCAAGTTTCACCGTTGGTAACCCCTCTCCACTCACACCTGGCAAGTCGCTCAGAGGGAAGCTGCTTATTCCAAGCGATGATATTAGACAAAAATATATCGGTTATCACTATCGGTCAAAAATTTCCACATCGCTGCACCACTAACACTATGACCGTTACTGAAATGGAACCGTCACATCAACTTTACAAGGGCACAGTGCTGGTTTTTAACAAACAACTGCAAATGCAAGAAATGCTAAACAAACTTAAACCTTGCCTGCTCTTTATTATAACACCTGTTTTTTGCCCCCATTTCCAGTCATATGGGACAATGCAGTCCTGTCATTTGTTGATGCAGCTTAGAGGAAAAAAAGGGAGCGCTTGGATTGATGCAATGGGTCTCCTTGCTAATGGAAACAAGGCAGAATCTGTCATTTAAGAAAGGTGTATAAATGGAGATTGTCTTAAAAACAAACTAAGCAGTCCAACCCAAAAGCTGCCTGTCTCTGTGACATCCTAGCCTAGCTCATCTGAAGGGTTACTGCTAAGACTTTCTCAACACCACTAAGATTTACAATGGGTTTGTCTTACAGCCGATTGATCACAACAACAATATCGCATAGCCTTTTTTGGGCTTAAAATAGGTCCACTGTTCTTCAGTTTGGCCGGGATGATGTTTAATACCTTTCTGCAGTCCAGTGTGGGAATTTAGACGGAAAGATGAAGGATGGGATGATATAAACAGCAAAGGGGAACATGAGATGAAGAGGCAAAGCAGAAGCAGAGCATATTTCCATGATAAACTTCCCCGCCACACTTTCACCATTCCATGGAGAGTGGATACAATGTCTTGCCGGAACACAGGCTGTGCGTTCACTGACCCCTTATCAATAATCCTGTGTGGTCTACTGAGGCAGAATGTGACAGCCATCCTGTCTTACAGTACAGAGTTACTGCATAGCCAGTGTGGGAAAACAATGGGCAATCCTCTCTGCCCATATCCATCCACTTTCCCCAAATGTGAATGTGGAGCAACACTAAAGCAAGCAATGCAAGCCTGGACCAAACAGGGAAGGGGATACGCGGGACAGGACACCAGTCATTTAGAGCAGTGTTTGACGACCTGGTCCTCAGGCATGCCCAGAGAGGGGGAGTTGGAAGGGAGCAAAAATGTGTACAAGATGGAGAGCCCCAAGGACTGATTGAGAAGATACAGAAATACAAACACTGGCACCCTATTACACTTGGGGGTACACAGTCTCTGCGTCACCCCCTTATGTCCAGGCACAATATTATTGTAAAGATTCATAATAATCTCCCAGCGTTTGAATGACACTCTCTCCCAGCATTTAGCACAAAAGAGAAAGCTGAAATGAGACTAGCACACCAATCCCAACTAACAGGCTTAATGTCGACCCAAGAGTCCAAAAGGCAATCTGCGAGACAAGCCAGTTTGAAAACACTGGAAGTACCAAGCATAATTACCACAAACCAAATGAAAACACCGGGAGCTACTAATGTTTTGGTTTTTACATGAGTCAAAACCCAGAGGGGAAAAACACACTTTCAGAAGAAGCATTTGTGGGGTAAGGAAATGATGTCTGAAGCAGATTTGGAATGTTAAAAACAGGAGATAAAATGAATGATTGGGTCTATATGACACTTTCCACACAAATTTGGAAAGTATTTCTAAACCATGAATGGAATTTGCTTTGTGTACACATACTTGGAACAATCACCAAAGCGTGCCACAGCAGAGGAATCAAAATGCAGAAGCAGCCACCCAGTGATGGAAAGTGGTATGACAGTAGGTGAAATGGACCATACCTGAACAAGATAAACCCGATCGACTCCACTGCGGCCCGTCGGACATCGTCATTGACGTCGCTGACCTATCCAAAACAAGCACACAGTTAGCCCGATGGCACACCTGGCAGAAACATATTTAAGGGCCTGATTGAAGCTATTCTGCAGTGTAATTCTTCCCTAATGATTTGCAAATTATTTGCAAATAACAGGAATGTCTGAGAATATTATACTTCCTTCTAAATAAAGCTAGTGGTGCAGCGGTAAACCCTGAAGCCATTACAAGATTCCTCAGTCTTTGACTAAAGGCACAATTTGTCAATTTGTCTTCAGTTCATCGCAGTCAGTAAAGTTTACATGTACATTAAGAAAATCAAATTATTGTGTTAGTCTGACTAAAACGGGACTTTTAAAAGTACGTGTAAACATCTTAGTCCGACAAATTGTACTAAATCAAATTTCTCTTTCTTGGACTAAGTCATGCAGATAATGCGCCTCAAACTGGCCAAGGCTCTCTGCACATGCCCCCCCTCCCCCCCGGACTCTGACCTGGAAGTAACAGAAGAAGCCAATATACAGAATAAATATGGAGCATAGCAGAGGATGTACAAAATGTACAGCACTGTGAAGGTGTCCAATTCACCACTCAACTCAAGTTCACCTTTGCACTGCACCAGGTACCACATTATTCATACTTCAAGAAACTGGTATCGGCCCCAAATGACAACTCAACTCGAGGCAGGGTATTTTGCACTGAAACATGTAGCGCTCATGCAAAAGCAGCGGAAGTAAACTTTAAGCTGATTTTTTTAAACATCTAGTAGGACTGAATGATGCATGATATTAATTCCAACATCACATGTTATGTGCATCCAATTCTAACATTGCTAGTCAGCTAGATTAACATCAGCCTAATTCTTACCTTCAATTTGATACAGATATTATAGCACAGGGAGTCTAAGTCTTGCTAAAACTTTTATACTCTGTCAAAGGAATTTTATTATTTCTTTTCAAGATTATCTAGTATACGTTTCAAAATCAGCTTAAAGTTAATCTCCACTGCTTTTGCATGAGTATTCCCCAAGACAAGCATCATCATTTACATCCCTGCTGTTTAAATCACTCCTAGATTTTAAGGGAAATTTATGTTGAGCTCCTGTTCGTTTCATACACACCCCATATTTATAAAAAAAAACACACTAATCTAGAAAAAATCCAATACTGTGCTGTTACAGTATATAATACAAAATACTGCATTTCATGTTATTCTATCCTGATCTTGTATCTGTTCTACTAACCAGATCACGATTAAAGCTTGTGTCATTTTATTTGTCCAGACATCCATTATTATTCTTTTCTTTTTTTTTTTATACTTCGGGCAATAAATCGATTTCCCTCCCATGCATGTATACTGAGAGAAGGGCAGTAGTATGATTAAATGGTACAATCAAGCTATAACCGTAGCTTGACTTAATTGTCCATGTAAACATATTGAGTGACCAGATACCAGCACACAATGCGATGTAATGGACCTTCAGTCAGATATACAAGCACTGCCATCTATTGGCGGAAGGAGGAATAAGACTCATGAGGTACATTTAGTGCCAGCATTTCTCTTTATAAAATAGGCAGTCAAAACACAAGGGGCCCTTAATACCAGCCCATGGACAGCTCAGATGTCTTTTAGTAAGAATGTGCTTTTCCATTCTGCTGTGGTTTAAGGCTGATTAAAAGCTTATCAGCTTATTTCAAATGCAGGTAAGCTGTCTGCAGCATGAATACTAAAGTAGTAATATAATGTTATTAATGCAGTAAGACCTAAAAAGTTTTTTGCCAATGGACAAAAAAAAAATTCTAAAAAGTTCGGATTTTACTTTTACTACATTTTCACCTCCACTACACACAGCACAGTAAACTACAGATATGAATAATGTTACGTTTCAGTAAAGTCAGGCATTATCAGTTTCAGAACTGACTTTAGGCATTTCAATTACAGAAAAGCATTACAATATTTACAAATGCTCCAGAGGTTTCCTCCATCTCTAATTACATGACTGTGATTCTCAGATGTCCAGCACACACACGTGGATTATTCTGATTGACTTAAGACTTCAAATTCATTCAACTTCTTGCTTGTTAAACCACCTAACAGACTGCTACATGACTCAACATTTAAGGAAACTCATTTGTAAAGTAAAACAAACGTTCCTTCAGGAAATATACATGCAGCTGATTTCATCAGTGTTGCAGATGACATTAGAATTGTCTTATCCAAGAAAATTTAAAATATGGCAATTTTTAAATACGTTATCATTCTAACAATTCCCCTTTCCCAGAGCTTGTTGACAGGAGCAGAAAAGCCCCTGAGGACACTTGACTGCTGCTCTGCGGAAGGCCAGTGTGTGGAGCAGTGCCTGGTGTGACAGGGGTACGGGGATTTTAGACTCACAGCCACGTGCAGCAGCCGTCTGATGGCTTTGTTGTTGCCAGAGCCGCAGTACGCCATAGCCACCGTGTACATCCCAGAGCGCCGGAGGATGGGGTCCTGAAAAGGGGGAAGCACATACCCTGCTGAGTGTCTGCCTATACACTGGTGGATGCTACAACACCACTCATCATTGTAGCCAAACAATGTCATTGGCTTAACATTCTAAATACTAGCATACAAGTTTACAAGCGAGAAAAGCTTAAAGTGAGTCAAGCAAAGCAATTTCTGCGTGTGCAGCACAGTCATGGGAGACCTGTGCTAATATTATTACTGCTATTTATTATTACTAGTACTATAGATTACACAGTATACCACTGCAGAGGTCCTGCACGATGACAAGCAGTGTACTGATATATGAAGGCATTATTATTAGGTGCTTTCACACAGGATATTTTCTTTGGAATTAAAACCTTTTCCCAGAACCAGGGACTATCATGTCCACACCACAGAAACTCAGCCCGACATTAGTTTCTCAGAGGCAGTCTTGGAACTTTTTTTAGTACCTACACCAGAGTAGGTATTTTCATTGAACGCAAACTATTGGGTAGGTACTTAGAGATAGCTTGAGGACTGGATGGCCATAAGCACTGGTGCCAATTTAGAAG
>JABFEB020000033.1:10054208-10073531 GCA_019775895.2 Stomatorhinus ivindoensis | reverse complement strand
AAGCAGGCTACCTGACAGACGTTGATGAAGTCTGGCTTCTCCAGGTTCATGTAAAGCTTGACCAGCACCCTGAGAACTTCGTTGCGAAACTGCTTGTTCTGCATCAGCGACATGCACACCTTCAGGCTGTAGGCCAGGAGGCCGCTGACGTCATTCTGCTCAAAGGGGGAAAACGGCACTATATCAGGTCAATAAGCGGATGTCAAGGCCTCCATGAAACATTGTACAGTTTCACCCCCCCCCCCCCAAGAACAAACACATAACAGACACAAGCAAAGCAATATCAATAAAAATCATTACTTACAACCCAGCTATCTGGTACAGATGAATAATATAATCATACTCAGAACTTAACAAGAGCGATACAGCATTATCACTAGCTGCTCTCAACCTGCTACTGACTCCTGCCAGACATACAGTACAGATGGCATGCCTTCAGTGGCCTGCCTTCTGTCTGGGACTTCATTGCACATGCACACACACAATATAATCATTTTATTATAATGTATTTATACATTGTGCATATATTTAAATGATTAATCTGAAAATGTAGTTGTCAAACATCAAATGTGTTTTTCACCCCCAAACGGATTTACCATCTGCTACAAACCCAAAAAACATTACATATAATCAATTGAATTGCAGGCAGCTAAGAACTATAACTCGGGTCAAAAGGCAAAGCTGCTTAAAAAATCTGCCCTGCAAAAACATTAAACAAAGATGACTATGCTTGCTATTAAAACAACAGTCTGACAGTGCACCTCCACTGTGCCAGTATGATAAGTTAAACATAATTACAGAGGTAATCACTTGGCTATGCAGCTAAGAAGTAGATCCTTAATTATCAGAAATTCCTCAGGATATACTTACAGACTCCAGAATAGTCTTCTCAAAGATGTCCAAGCGGCGTGTCTCCAGGGCAATACCGATAGCCTGCTTGTACTTATGGTCTCCCAGGCAACGGAGGAACATTTTGTTTACGATGCCCTCAAGCCGCGGGTCAATGTTCTTCTTCTCCTCACCATCAGGTAGCTCTGCGTTCTCCACGCGCAGCTTTGTGTAATGGTCAATGCATTTGGCTGAAGGCATGTCACAGAGAAGCATATCATTCCCACAGGAAAATCTAACTATTATATATTCAGAAAGATCTGACAACTCTATTACATCTATGACAATTCTAGTTCAGGAAACTCATTTAAACATTTCAGGAATAAAATAAATCACATGCAAAATATATTTAATCTGCACTTTATCATCATTCCTATTTTCGCACATCTTTCATTCCTGACATTCACACACACTCACCAATAATTGTCTCCACATATTCTGAATCATCGGTGACATTGAACAGGTCCCCAGCGCCGAGAGCGTAGTTCAGGGACTCCTCGAAAGCCCCAAGGTGGTAGAAAACCTTGGAAGCCACCAGAGCAGCGAACTCTCTGCTACGAAACGTCTCATCTTCATACAAAACTTCACTGAAGCCAGGAGGAGGGAGGAAGAGGAAAGCATGACACTCAACAAAAGTACCAAGACATTTCCAGAACTTGACATGGACACTTTATATCCTGTTTTTCCAAATTCACACCAGAATACTGCTAATTAAGATGTCTTTGATACTCCTGATTCACAGTTCCATGTATGGGCCATAACATGTTGTTTTTATTTACATTTTTGCACTTGATCAACTACTTCTACCTGTCAAAAATTATTTATTAATATTGTAACCGACAGCTACAAACCTTTCCTACCCACAAGATCAAAACGGTATGCCCCAATTCACAGAAATACATTTTTTAAAATTCTCGGCATACTTCCACGACGTTAAAATTTGTGTTTTATTAGTTATTTACAAGTGGTTACTTACATTTTATCAACGGATTCCGATATCTCAGCCCAAAAGTCATTGACAATAGAGTTCAATTTGTGCAAGGCAAACTCCTAATGCAAGACAAAAGCCAACGTGTAAGTCATTATTCGTCTCAGGATACATTAACTAAAACTATATCATTCAAGCCTTTACCTTCAGTTGGGGCTCGTCTTCGTCCAACAGAGAAATTATTCCCGCTGCGAAAATAAATGCATAAAAGACGGAAGATGAGCACGGCAAAGCCGTTTTCGGTGTTGTATGTGCGGGAACGACCGTAAACACACACGCTAGGCCTCCTAGCATTCATTACGGTCAGTTTCAGGGAACGGACAGAAACCTCATGTTTTTCCTGTATCTGTAGAGTATTCCTATTATTCTGCTTATAATGACACTGTATGAAACTACCCTTATAAACAATTTCAGAGCAGCTGCCAAAAGTTACCCCCAGTGTGGACACCGCTAGACGGCTTAGCTCTTTGTGCCGGTAGCCAAGTCTCTTAGCGGTCGTATACGTGCTGGTTATCATTAAGTTAAAATCACGTTTATATTGAAGACGTAATATGTTTCCTAAAAGACACTCCGACTGTTGTGTTCGTTCACTGTGAGATATACGTCGGGAATTAACGGCAATGCTAACCGGCTAGCTCTGACTCAGCTAAATCAACCGGCACTTCCTCGTCTGCCACTAACACGAGCTTGCTCGAAAAAATATACGTACATCTACTTGTTGTTCAGTTACTTACCCGCTGAAGTTATCATATTTGATCCTTATGCCACCCCTGTACTAAGACAAAGGAAACGTCTTCTCTACTGGAAAGAGAAAGTTCAGATAGCATAAATGATCACCCCGTGTCAGTGAGCGACACTACCTCCACTGTTTTTTTCTTTCAAAAGAAGCCCTGGGCATGGACCCGTTGTTTGTGCATGGTGTCTAATGTGTTGCCTGACTGTTAAATTAAAACTTCCCGGTTTTAAAAAACTGAAAAATGTAAATGGTGCTATAACAACTACATATAAATATAAGACCTAGAGCCAAACATAATTTTTTACAGTTGAGTGAATTAAACTCTCATATGCTAATGAGAAATTTTAAACAGGAGATTTTTGAACCTCAACCGAAATCTGGCTCTTGTAGTTGGAGAAATGGAACAAAAAGACTGTATCAATAGGACTGGAAAGACAGTGGGTGGATGGGTGGATGGATGGAAGAATGGGTGGATCTTCCGTCCGTCCGTCCATTCATCCATCATCAACTTATCCTGGTTAACGTGACGTGGTTGGACCGAATCAATCAATTTGATTAGAATGGTAGATTCTCGAGAAATCTCATCCTTCAAAAAATAAGACAAAGGTTTCAAATTCATTTAAAAATGTATTTTAAAAAGCACATGCTGTTTAAACAAATACACTGAAACACAAATTTAGGTATAAATATTATTTTAATACAATTAGAAAAATATTAGTCATAATTCTTGATTGTAATAAAACAGCCTATTTTAACATAAAATTAAACAATTCAATGTGTTTTATACAAAATAAATGCTACATCTCAATTAGATATATGTATATTTATAAATTGACTTTTAAATATTTAGTAATGATATGTAAAAGACAGGGCTATATAGTGACCGACAAGAAGTACAATAAGAATAAAGATCGACACTGAGACATGTTTCAAGTTTTAAACTAAATGAATAAATGAACTAATTTAATTTAACATCCATATTTAATGTTACTGATTAAATTGTTCGACACAATTACCATTAAACATCCCACTCATGGGATGCATTCAATAATAACAGAAAAAAACTGTTTATTGTGCAAATCATCTATATCTTTCGAAACACTAAAAAGTAGCAGATATTTCTTCCATTTTTGAGAGAAAACAACATACAAATATAGTGCCATTGAGACACATGGAAAACAAGCAGTCACCCTTAATAAAGAAGGAACATAAAATGGTGAATGAGATGCTCCTGCAACCTTGGCTGTTGGTTTTTAATAAAAATATAATTGCATATATATATAACTAAGCAGCGCAGCAATCAAATTAGTTGCCTCAATTCATACATTTTTCACACATTAAAAACCTAGCTTATACAAATCTGTAATGCACTACGAACAAGATCCAGTGACACCATCAGTGGTACTTTAAAATGGTGCCTTTAACTGAAGTGTGTTAATATGACAAACGATTTTCTGTGGTAGTAATCATTAAGTCAGGTTGTTTAATCTTCACTAATATACAAAAGTCATATTGTTGTTAAAGTTGTACATTATTTAAAAAGATTTTCTTAATGATAAACTGATTATAGTATAATTCTTAATCAACATAATCTCATGCAAGCTGTGCAGCCTAGCGTTATAGGACATGAGAAATGGAGAGTTTGGCTTTGCTATCCACTCATGTTACAGCCTGCCTGCTGCACGTTGGTTCTGGAGGTCTTCGTCAGGGGTACACACTCTTCCACACACTCTGCTCTACCTAGAAATTTTAAATAAGAGTTAAAAAATCATTTCCCTGTAATCAAACCAAATGTTTCACAATTTGTGTGACACAGTGGCTGAGCAGGTAGCACTGTCACCGACACTCTAAAACAGGGGTGTCAAACTCCAGTCCTGGGGGGCCGGAGCCCTGTGTAGCTTAGTTCTTTCCCTGTTCCATCACAAGTGATTCAGCTCAAGAGCTGTGTGGTAATTAGTACAAGGAGTTGAATCAGGCGAGTTAAATGAGGGGAAACCCAAGAATGTGCAGGGCTCTGCCCTCCCCAGGACTGGAGTTTGAGACTAAAAGGTCCTGGGCTGCGTTTTGACCCCAAATGCTGGATTGAGCCTGTTGGGTATTATTGCGGGGTTGTCTTCAGTCCGAATACCCAGTCCTGACCCAGCATTTCAGCTGCTGGCCGGACCCATCTGCAGGGGGATGTTTAAGACCCAGCATTTGGATACTTGTACCCATATTCTGTCACATAACATTGAAATATATTCGTTGGAACCACTGGAAAATAAACAGTCAAATAACCTCAAACACCTGATGTGGTATAGAGAAATTTTTGCTTTTATTCCATCGTGTAATAATATCTATTATAAAACAATACTGTAATAATATACATGATAAAATTAATTAAAGCAAAATCTTCTCTTGGAACAATAACGTTACACTATCTTTCATCTAATGCCAGCTAGCTAACATTGGTTAAATGTTACCTAGCCAGTTAACCATGAGCTAAGCAAGAGATAACTTACTGTGTGTGTGTGTGTGTGTGTGTGTATGGTTATACACACACACACACACATATACTGCACAAACTAACCTAGAATCATGCTTAAATTGCATAACCCAAGAGGCTGGGTCAAAATAACCCTGCCTAATATTTATCTAGTGCTGAGCTGCCAGTTAACCCATGTTGGGTTGTGTTGACCCAAGCAATATCTTAGAGTGGACCCATGTCACATTGGTTTTCACCCACAGTCCAAAGTTAGGTGTCTATGAATTGTCCATATTTAGTGATCGTGTGTATATGTCCTGCCGTGAGCTGGTATCTGATCCTGGATGGACCCCAGTCTTATGCCCTGTGCTGCCTGACACTGGCTGCAGACCAGCCCCTGCAGGGTAACTGGTTATTAGACATGTGTTTTCACCTTGCTTCCCGTTAATGGAGGTGCTGGTGGCTGTGCTTCTCTGAGCTCCTCTGTGAACCCATGGGAAGCAATGTAACATTTCTGATAAGCCGCTCCCTCTGTTCACAGCATTACCTAAAATCACAATAGGTGTAACAATTAAAGTTTGGAAGCAGTCGGTGCTCTGATACATACCTCTACGTTTTACCTCTAGGTTTCAATTAACAAAATAGATATAGTATTTTATTTATAATCAAGTAAAGAAAATAGGCTACATGCACATAAAAGACTATTATAGTAGGCTATCAATAGAGTAAGAAAACATGAAATGAACTTCAGTTTTACTTGAGTTACTTAACCTTTACGAAGAGATGATTGTAGTGTCCTGCAGACATTTTTCTTAATTGTATGCATCCCATCTGCCGTCTTTGGCACGAAAGGTCCGACCCAGATCATTTCAGAGGAGTGGCTTCTGAACACTGACCGCATAAGTTGATCCAAAACCTCTACGGATGTACACGTTTCTCTGCTTTGGCCTTTTAAGTACACCAATCCTAGCAATGCAGGAACGACACCGGCTTTTTTCAGTCTGACTTTCACATCTTTAAGGATTTCCTTCAAGCAGATCCTGTTTTCTATACAACAGATAAATTCCTGCCTAAAAATAAATATTATTATTGGCGAATCGATGGCCCGATGAACCCCGCGGGGATCACTGCTCTTGTTAAAAATACCCCGTTTCACTGCCGTTGCTTTTTCGGTGTCCTCTCCATCCAGTTTTGCATTCACCTCTAAACCCTGTGGCCTCCGAGGCTGGATTAACTCGCCCCCTTGGGAAGAATGCAAAGCTTTCGCCCTGGATACATTGCTGCTGGTTGCAGTCTTTTCGAAGGATGTTTGATTTTCTTGGCTTTTATCGTCAGCAGACACGGATCCGTTACTTATATTAGTCGCCATGTGATTAAAGTTGTCAGTAGCGTCATCCCGGTACTCAAGGCAGGGAGAATGAAATATATCCTTCACGAATTCCTCAACGAGCTGCGATGGGTTTCCGTCTTGGGGATTCCAGGACTCGCTTACAAGATGTATCCTCTCTTTACCCCCGATCTCACTTAGGATTTGCTGAAACTCTTCGTCTCCCTGTGACTTACCGGCCATCTCCGATTTCTTGCTCTCGGATATCCAAAAGATTTCGCCTATTTGTGCAAAGACAACCGCACACTGTGAAACGGTAGATTTACTGCATTGGACATATCTGTATTCTAGACTCCAAAGAAAGCGGTGTATTTAACAGCCCAAAGGAGTTACCAATTATTTAGAAACTACAGCAGACCGCTGGGAAAGCCCGAACACCAAAGTAAAATAGATTATGGGCGTGGCGAATAGAGATCGGGGCGCTGGAGTCGACTGTTGATTGGTCGACGCATTTTGATTGATAGACGGGCTCGCGAGGTGAGCAAAAAAAACAATCCCGTGTTTGCCCTGAGGTTAATGTCTAATATGCAGCAAATAAACAGACAACCATATTAATGGAAATCGTTGTCAGAGTCTGCCACAAGACTAGCAGCAAATATGAAAAGTCAAGCTCATTATTTTACACATTTTAACACAGAAAACAACTACATAGACCCAAAACTGCTAGTTTCAGTTAGGTAAATCTAAAGGATGCTAACCTCATAACTGACCCATGATATCCCTGAAGGCTAACTTTGATCTTTAGACTCAAGGCAAAAGGGTGTCGATGGGTTCATACTGTTTGTAGTTCCAATATAATGATTTCTTAACGTTTGTTTAATAGACAATATTTAAAATGTGAAGAATTACTGTCACCACAATCCTGACCAGGATTAGTGGTTAGGAGAATACTATTAAATATGAAAGAAAATCTTTACTATACTAATCACTAAAATATTAATAACTGTTCACCTTAAAACCAGAATTTATGTGATATCTTTAGTTAATGGCAGATCAGAGGCTTAGGGGCGTGATTGAGATGCTGCAGTGTAGTGTGCCATAGTCCCAGACACCAAGCTTTGCCTTTGACAGCCACTGTGAGGCGCTGTAGTGTAGTGTGCCATGGTCCCAGGCACCAAGCTTTGCCTTTGACAGCCACTGTGAGGCACTGTAGTGTAGTGTGTCATGGTCCCAGGCACCGGGATCTGCCTTTGACAGCCACACTTTCAAATAACCATGCCGGAAACACTTGTCCAACACACACCTGTCCAACAAAACAGTAATGATGTTATTAACTAGGAAATTTACCTGAATGAAGAAAACATGAAGTTTCCTTCATGAAACAGTCAAGCAGGTAGTTAATAACTTCATTACTGTTTGGATCATTAAAACAATGAGGAAAATGACCCCTTTTGAATTCAAGGTCAGTAGGAAGTAGGTTTCCCTTTGAGGCTGTTCCTTCTCTATCATGACACACCAGCTCTGTGAAAGTCTTTCCTGGTAACCTGAGGCTGCCGCACCCATTTCCATTGTGCTCTGAGGGAACTTCGTGTTTATATTAAACTGCCTGTGAATTCTAGTCCCTTTTAATCTCTATCTAAATACCCAAAACCACTAAGATCCTCAATAGATAGCATGGTTTGATGATCGATAAATGGATGGATGGAAATATTCATTGACATTGGATGAATGAAAATATTAATATTTCCATTTACCCATTTTTGTTTATAGATAAAGATATTTAACAAACCCATGGTGAGTGCATGTGATCATGCTGTTGAGGGTTGTCCTGGTATGATCTCAGTAGAATCAGAATCATAATTCCCTATTGCACGATTGCACAATGAAGAACTGTGTGGTTCACTCCTAATAGCAGAATCTGTAAACAACAATAAAGACACATGCTAAATGAGAATTACAGAAGCAATAAATAAATAAACATGAAACAACAATATATTACATAAGGCCAGGATTCATAGCAAATATTCATAAAATTAAAAAAAAAACTAAAATGTGGGTATAATATGCTGGAAGACATGAACAAGATGCAAAATAAGATGACAATGTACAGACAGATAGTGACAAGTGTATAAACAAACTGACAAGGGAAAAACAACAGTCTAAAGCGGTAGCTCTTGGGAAGAAGCTGTTTTTGAGCCTCGAGGTTGGTGTTTGTAGCAGCCTTCAGCATTCGCCTGATGGGGATGTCAGGCGTGAGCAGCAACTCAGATGTCCTTTTCCCTCTAGTGGAGATGGTTCAGGTTCCAGCAGAGTTCCACCTGTCGCCACACCCTCCTGGTGGTGACTGTGCAGCTGTTGTACCACACCATTAGGCAGTAATGGAAGGTGCTTTCTGTGGTGTGGCAGCTGAAATGAACCAGAATCTGCTGAGGTAATTGGATGTGGCTGGGCTTTTTTCAGTGGGAGGAGTTCAGTGACCAAGGAAGTTCCTCTCTAATGTGCACCCCAAGGAACTTAAAAGTAGACCTCCTTACTACCTCCTCTCCATGTGTATAAAATGCACTGTGCTCTATTCATCTCAACTTCTTGACATCCAGCATCAGGTCTTTGTTTTGATTTCCGTGTTGAGGGTGAGGTCATTTTCTCTACAGCATCCTATCAAATACCTGTAAGCAGTCCTCCAACTTGCAGAGAAACAATATTTGGGGGTTGGTGGCGGGATTGGCCCTCCAGCCACTGTAAAAAAAACTTCCAACTGCTCGATTTAAATAGGAACGATACCCTTCTGCTCTCCACAGGAGTAGCTCTGCTGCAGCCGCCTGCAGGAAGGCTGCACACACCATGAAGAGGATAGGGGAAAGCCTTCTGAAGTCTCATCCCAGGATGAGTCGAAAGTGTCAGAGAGCTAATAGGGTCAGGCCCGTTGGGGATCGGGGCTGGTGTGGTGCTGAGGCGCTGCCTGCTGTATGGCAGCACTTTGGTCCCAGTTTGAGGTGGCCCATCTGAGTAGGCATGTGGAATGTCTTGTCTCTCTGGCAAGATGACCATCTTCCTCTGCTGTCAGGGGAGCTTCATAAACTGTGTTTCGATGGCAGCACTCTCTGAGGTATGCAGGTTGGGGAGTGGCCAGATTTCTGTAGGTGGGTATACCTACTTTTGGTCTGGTTGGTCTGATGGCTGCCATACTTGGGGAGTAGTTGTTGTTGTAGCAGATTTTAGACACCTTGATGTCACTCCTTTCAACTAGCCTATTATGAGACTCAAGTTAAGGTACTCCCTGTGTGTCTTGTTTGTTGTCTCAGAGTATGCTCCGACTGCGGTGTGTGATGTCTTGAGGGAGACATTTTACTCGCAGCTTCACTTGGTGGTTGATGGGTGTCCATAAGGTGACACTCCTCTGGTCATGGGTGACTTCAATGCAACCACTGGCACTGACAGGGCTGGTTATGAGGATTGTGTTGGTCCCCATGAGTCTGGAGACTAAGGTGAAAGTGGCTCCATGTTCCTTGAGTTTGCAAAAGGTCAGGGGCTGGGAGTCTCTGGATCCTGGTTCCAACACCCTGAGCTGCATTGTTGGATTTGGTTCTCCAATACTGATGCTGCGGCAAAGAAGTTCGACTACATCCTCGTGGGCAGACGCTGGAGGCTCCTGCAGAACTGCAGGGTCTACAGAATTGCTCAGTTTGTGAATTCTGACCACAGATTTGTTGCTACTCTGAAGATTCAGCTAAGATCCAGTAGGCTGCCACCTACTAGGAGAATGTGCCTAGCCAGACTCCAAGATCAAGCCATTTCTTATCATTTGCACATAATTTGTGGAAGGAACTTGCAGATTTGGGTGCGATTGCTGACTGATGTGATGTGGAAGACCTACCATGATAAGACCCTGAAGGTTGTCGAGGGTTGTGTTGGTGTTGCCAGTGTTCCCAGAAGGAGGTGTTTCATCAAGCAAGGCGCCCTTTATATTATGGAGAGGAGTCACAGCGCATGACTCGTGACATCTCCAGTCTGTACCAGGAACTGAGAAGGATAGTTGTGAGGGCTCTGAAGGCATATAAGGAGGCGTTTCTTAGCCAAATCTATGAGCAGGTGACACACCATCTGTGGTCTAGTGACCCACGTCCTGCTGCTTACAGAGGAATCAAAGCATTATGCACATCTGAATCTGTTCCTTGAAGACTTGCGGTCAGGCCAGGTGTTGGAACAGTCCTTATGGATGACACTGCAGTTGTGACATGCTGCAGTTGTTTAAAGTGGACCCTCCAGATGTCGGACATCTCTGGATCCACAGTTCTCGAAGCTGATCCTGCAATCAGCTGTGAACCACCCAATCTCACTGAGATTGTATGAGTAACACCTTAGAAGTCTACCATCAACCATATCCTGGCACTGAGGGTTCTCATGGAGTGCAGGCATGAATATTGGCAGAGGTTCGACTCAGTTGATCGAGTTGCCCTGTGGGACATCCTGATACTTCACAGGATCCCCCCAAAGTTGCTGGACGTCATGGCCGGCCTGTACACTGGTACTGTGAATGCTATGCTGAGTGGAGGGAGAACCTCTGCATTCTTCCCAGTTGATTTTGGGGTTCACCAGGGGTGTGTTCTTGTTCCTACTCTGTTCAATGCTTATATGGACTGGGTGTTGGGTCCAGCAGCTGTGGGGTGTCCGTTGGTGAAGAAAGATTTACTGATCTTGATTTTGCCAAGGATGCTGTGATATGAGTCAATGAAGGCTCTGATTGGGACTCTCGAGATACTGAGCGAGGAGTCTGAGTGTCTGGGATATCGGGTGTCCTGGATTAAGACCAAGATCCAGGCATTTAATGACTTCTTTGCCACAGCCATCGGTAGTGTGACTGTCTGTGGGGAGAATGTAGACCTTGTCAAGAGATTTACTTACCAATAACATTCATGTCTCTGGTGACTCTTCCTATGAAGTCAGTAGACAGATTGGAAGAACATAGGGGGTCATGAGGTCGCTGGAAATGGGTGTGTGACACTCCCAATACCTTTGCAAGAGGACGAAGGTCAAAGTCTTTAGAGTCCCAGTGCTCCCTGTCTTGCTGTATAGCTACGAGACATGGACTATCCAGTGAGCTGCGACAAGACTAGACTCCTTCGGTACTATGTCTCTTTGGAGAATACCGCTGGTTTGGCTTTGTGTCGAATGAGTGCTTACTAGAGGAGTCCCGAATGAGGCACATTACCTGCATTGTGAGGGATCCTCAGTTACAGCACTACGGCCACGTGACGCATTTTCTTGAGGGTGATCCAGTTCCCTGGATTCTCATTGCTGGGGACCTAAGTGGCTGGAACAGGCAAAAAGGACGCCCATGTAACACCTGGCTGTGGCAGATGGATGGCCATTTCCGGAAGGTGGGACTGGACCGTGTCTCTGCCTGGGGGATCGCTGGCCGGGATCCTGAGGAGTTTTGCATCAGCGCATGCTCCCCAACCTGAGCTGACCTGATCCTGTCAAATTTGAGGCTCCTTCCCAGTACACTGCTTCATCATTATTGCATCAGCCCTATAATGGTTGTGCTTCGGCAGATTTGGCAATGGTATTTGAACTGTGGATAGAGAGGGTACAGTAGTAGGCAAGCCAAGTCATGGGAAGTCATATTTGTAATCATATATTCTTACTAATATGTTACTTTACCTTTAAATATTTTGTATCTCACCTTTCGTCCCTTACCTATGTTCAGTGTTCTCCACACTTTGTCACCTTGGACATGGACTAACTGCTATTTTTTAAAACGATGCCATCAGGATTGGTAGGTCTGAGCAAAGAGTTTTCTGGAAAACATTACTCATCAAAGTTAAGAATTTTTTTGTTTGCTTTACACCCCATTGTGCCATATACGATCCAGTAACAGTAACATTTAGTGATTACTGATTGAATTAATCAGATTTTCTTCCATAATAAATATGGCCCCCAACGCATTTTGAGGTTGTTGCTGTACATGCTGCAAAGATTCACCTGTCAAGCTGTGAATAGGTAAGTGGCAGAAATTTTGCATCATCAGTTATAATGTTTAGATATTATAGAACATATACAACTAGGTTTTGGATGCTTTGAAACTTTTCTGGCAACTGTGATGATGATGTTCCATGTGCTCAACATCAGCCTCAGACAAAAACAGAGGGAATACAGCTGGTGCACCAGACCTTACAACCCACCACAGGTAAACTTTCTGTGTGTAGTACAGCTTTTTGCAGGTCTCATCACTTGACCTGTTTCTTAATGGGTTGGCATGTTTGAAGCATGAGTTTTATTGCCAGCACATGATGAATGATAAAAAGGAAAACTCAATAAATGCATTTTGAAAATGAGAATGTTGCAAAGATTTTTTTTTCCTTCTTTTCTGTCCTTATTTCATAGATGAAATTAACAAGTTGGAACAGTCGAGTCGTATATGGCACATTTCATAACACGGACTGGGAAAGGGTTATTTTTTTACAAAACACCTGTTTTTGAGTCCACTGGGTCTGTATGATCATTTTAGCCAATGGACATATTTTCCTATAATGATAAGATGGTCAGGGTTCCTCAAGGATATTGTATAATCTATTTATTCAAATTAGATTTCAGTTTGCAGTCAATATCTCAGGAATATGTCCTAGTAATCATGTCTAGTAATCATGTTCAGTTTAAGATGAATCTGTTTAAGGAGAATTCTAAGGGGATTTTAAGCATATACGGGGCCTCAAAGTAAAGAAATTTTCAATCATTATTGAAAATAATAATATTATGATAATTATTTATACTGACTGATATGAACATTTGGCCATATTTCCCAGCCCTATAGGAAATACAACATTGTTGTATTTATAATATATGTATTTACAATGTTCCTAGCATGCTCAGCGCACTTACTGAAGTCACATAGTGAAGCCATCTCGCCGGTGCGACTGTGCCTGCAACCACCACAGCCAGTCCTCTGCCATACCCTCCAACAAGTTGCCATGGACTAATGGCAGCCCACAGTACTCGCTTACGCATAGATCAGGTGGGGTCTGCTGGCAGAGCCGGACTGCTAGTGGGCGCTGGGAGGCCAGCAGGCTCTGGCGATGTAGATCCCCCCCCGTGCCCTGGCCCTTCTTCTTCTGCGGCTTTGTGGGGACCTGTTGCTGGCCAACAGCAGCATGCCTCCTTGCCGTTTCCTCTGCTGGTCTGCAACTCCAGTGACCTCAGCAGCTGCTGGTCCCACTCACCCATTGCCCTGCCAGTTCACTGTGCTCCGGGGGCCAGCTGTGCCTCCAAATAACAACACGCCTCTTCACAGCTGAGCTGCACTGCCTCATGGTCGAGGAACACCGCCTCTGCTACCTCAGTCAGACCCATCTGGTGGTGGCACTGGCACTCCCAGCTAGCCAGTTCTTCATTCAGCCACTCTGTGGCAGCCGAGCCTTCGGCGTGCAGCATGCCTCCTCGCATCAAGCGTGCTTACAGCCTTCACTGGCAGCAAGCAGGCACAGCCTCCAGGAACTCCTGCCTTCCCTGATCACCGATGCTATTGGGTTGGCAGGAGCAGCTTCAGGGCATGCTGCAGCAGGTTGTGGATCCAGCAGGCTGGCAAGGGTGGCATTAGGGCACTCAGCAGGAATCTGGGGCTTTTTAGAAGTAAAGGGCAGCACCTCCCTCTCTCTCTCGTCTGCTGCTCATTGCTCTGGCACAGGTTTCCGAGCAGTAGTGTGCCTGATGCCCTTTCTCCCTGCAGCACCAAGAGTAGCTTCTTGTCCCCAGCAATCCTTGCTGGAATGTTGCTCCTGCTTCTCCAGGTCTGCCAGGCTAGAGTGAGAAGAGCACTCTCCAGTGTCACCAGTGGGGCCACTTCACGCATTCCACTATTGACACCAGCATGTCTAAACAACTGACGAAAGAAGGGACAATTATAATTTTACAACAGGTGGATTTATTGCACCCGTATCTTACTCACTGCCCACCGTGCTAGTCACCCAGGCTACTCCTAACAAACAGAATGAGCAAACACAGACACACCACTATTTACAACAAATAATACTAAACACTACACGAGACATTACGATACACATAAAAACGGCACAACAAACGCGAACTATCTTCTTCTTCTTGGTTTTTTTTTACGGCGGCTGGCAACCAACTTAAATAAGCGCATTACCCCCACAATCGCTAACTATACTCCATTATTTACTTTATGTACATGGCGCACTGCCCGATGGATCCCAGCTGCGCTACAATATGTATAAACACCAGCGGCAGGTAGGAGCGCATTTTAGTTTGGCTATATTGTAATCATGAATAATGTCCCTAACAGCGGACTGTATTTTGTTTCTGGTACGACCATAATACCTGTAACTCGCGTGTCGGAAGTGACGTTGCTTCTTCTGAGTGCTGGTAGCTAACGTGGAATCTGGCGTTTGTTAACGGACGGATTTCAAGCAGTAGTCCTATTTCGAGAGCAAAAAAATGATAATTTAAATTAAATATATAAAAATAACAACCCTCTGTAGAGAAGAGCGTAAATGGTGCTAGTAAGTATGCATCAGTTAGTATTTTTGTGTAGATAATTCTGTAAGCAGTGCTCTTCCCACTTGTACTACTACTTATGTACCAGTATTATTAAACAATTTTAATTGCAATAATTTTAATCAGTCACCAGCGAATAAAGGAAGGCGACCGTCGTGCAGTTTCATTGGGTGTGTTCTGTTAGTAGTTTCGGAATTATTCATTTAAAAACCCGCGTCTATGTAATAATACTTCGCTTGCAATCTACTGGATGACTGATAGATTTTCATTGCGCCTTAGCTCGCAACAGGTAAAAGTTATTGTTGCTTCAGTATAAAATGAATAGCACCAATTGCTGTGTCATTGAAAACGTTTTAAATGAGAATCGCTCTGAATTGTCTGTTTTAAGAAAAAATGTGACACGTGCGTGTTCTCATTTTAGGACACTTTCTCTGTTATGAGACTGACCAAACTTTTAAAGGCTGACGATGGATCGGGATCTGCTGCGGCAGTCGCTGTCGTATCATGGTCAAAGCCTTTTTTCCCTTATGAAATGTGAACAAAATGAAAATCCCGATTTCAAATCAATTGTGGCAGATTTGTCCAAGGTCCCAAACCCAAGGTATTTATACTCCTTTTATGCCATGAGTAAAACGGTGTAAACTTCAGACCCATATCCCCGGCTTGCTGTTTGTCAATTTGTTTAAAAATTGTCCAAATGTTTGTTTTTAAGGATATTAATTCTAGTTATAAAGCTGGTATTCTTTGTACTAGATAGAAACATTTAAACTTAATCAAATTCAAGTGTCTGGCTTCAATTTTTACTGTGAAAATGAGGACACAGGGAGGTTGGGTTACCCAGAAAGACAGCCTTGAGAAGGAAGCTGTCCAGGTGCTGTGTGATTCTTGCTCTAAAGAGGCTGGCCTGGATGGGAGGCGTCAGAGACAGATCTTGCTTCCTCCTTCGTGCAGCAGATTTGAAAATGTTTGCAGCTTCAAAATCCAGTCACTGCTCTTACTCGATGTACCACATATAGACCTTTTTGTTGATTTTCTTTGAGTAGTTCAGGTTTTTTATACACAGTTTGGTTTTCTGTTTTTTTTTTTGCTCTGTATGAGCAGATTAACTATTTTCCCATCTAGGGCGTAGCTTTCCTATCTACAGATTACCACCAGGGGTGCTTTTTACTGGCATGCAGGAACCAAGCCATACATGACCCATACTGTGAAGAGGACATAGTTACAGTGTGCTTCCAGCTCACTTTGATTTTCTACTCTAGAAGAGTTGGCTCAGTAAAGGTTTTGAACTTGGAAGTTGGAAATTCCGAGTTCCTAATTGGAAATTTCAACTGAGACACCCTCTTAGGTCGGAGGAACCTTTACAACCCCACCCTCAGAATACACAATGGCTGTGCCATGCAACACAAGCGAAAGCTGAACTTAAACTGTTTATAAGCACTTAAATCTTATTTGTGTTTCATTAAATTTGTTGTACACAGAGTGTTGTCCAACCACTATCTGTGGACATGTTCCTTTGGTGTTTGTATGCACAAAATACCCTGTAATGCACTAACTAGTTTTGCTATCATTGTCTGGCCATAAACCTGGCAAGAACTAGTATTGCTAAATTGCTTTCTGACTTATAGTACTGGAATGCAGTTTACTCGTTTGAGACGTCATTTCCAGCTCAGATCTCTGACCTTTGAAGTAAATGGAACACAGTGTTACTATGTGCTCGTTTCCACTAGTAAATCAGTGAGAATCACCATATTAACATCAAATGCTAGCGGAATCCATTAGCTTGCGTAAATGTGCATTACAAATCCTCTCCATTCAACTGTTTTATTGTACTTCTTAAGGTAGGAGGCTGGTAATTTGCATGTTCCGAGCAATCAAGAATGCATCAGTACATCATGATGTGTGACACTACATGTAATGAATAATTAGTTTTTTTCTTGTTGCTGTGAATTTCAGCCAATCAGATGGTGGTTACACAACCAGCTTGATTTAGTCATGCTTTTAGCCCTGCTAGTAAGCAGGGCCATGTCAGTTTGGGTTCAGGTTTGGTACGCCTTGCATAATTTACAGTGGAAAACCATCTCTGCGGTTTGGCTTGGGTCTTGGTGGCAGTGGAAAAGCCCCAAATAATGCTCAGAATATCAGATAACGAGCGCAGTTGATGGAATTCATTCTTGCATGTTCTCTGCATTTTTTCACAGGAAAGAAAAAAAGACATGTAGCAATGCAGTTGAACAGTTTATCTCAAGGAAGGCAGACCTCCTGTTTGCACCTTCCTGGAAGTCGTGTGAACCGCCTGAGCAGGACTGGCAGGAGGAGACGGATGGTAGTGCTTTCGTCACCGTATGACCACTGGCTATTGGGATCCCATTTTGCACAACATTGAATTATGTGATGTGTTCATGTTACAGAGCCCTATGCCATCATGCCCCCACTGGAGCAGTTCATGGGTATCGATTTTGAGGAGAGGAGGGACTTGTTCTACAGAGATGTTGAGCGTGGTGATGCTGTGATTGGCCGGATCACTGCCATACGGGAGTTTGGTTTCTTCATCACTTTGTTATGTCTGGCTGGACGACTGGAGAGGGACATTGAGGATCTGGAGCTGACGGTAGGTTGCTGGGTCTCGGGGGAACACTGCTGGGGGGGGGTCCTCACCGTATAGTGTGATTCTTTTGTTTATTTTGCCTCTCTGTATCTCAGGCCCTGTGCCCCATACGAGATGTGCCGTCTAACGGGAATCACGATGACCCGCTCTCCTACTACCAAGTGGGAGACCTGATTCGAGGTGACTGTTTGAAACCTGTGCTGCGGGTTGAACAGGCCTGTTTTAAAAAAAATCACTGGAGGTATGAATGACATTTGCACGCTGTTATTTGTTTTAGCCGGGGTGAAGGACATCGACCGCTACCACGGGAAGCTGACCGTTTCTCTGCAGCCGTCCTCTCTCTCTCAGAGCCTGGCGAAACTGAAACTGGGGGTCATCAGCAGAGAGGACCTGCCGCTGCATTACTGGTATGAAAGTAACCCCTCTGTGGAGTCGTGTCAATGTTCCTGGTTTGTCAGAAGTGGAGTCATTGTCAATATTAGACCATCTATAAGTTTTGATTTTGTATTTCTTGCAGTCGTGGGTTAAAGGTAGCCAGCAGTGCATCCGAGATCTATGAGAAGGTTTTGGGGGACTCTCTGGGCTTCTCCAATCCTACCAGTGTGGAATTCCTCTTGGGAAAACTGGGAATTAGTGAAACCCAACCCCCTTCATTAATGAGGGGCCTGCAATGGTAAAGGCCATCTTTGCATATCATTTGTAGCTGTAGACTAATCCTGCCGACTGAAACTGAAACTGATTTCCACACTCCACTCTTTTCAGCAAACATTTCTCCAAGGAGGATTATGGGACATCTATCCGGAAGAAGCAGTCTGCATCTTGGGCATTAAAATGGTGAGTGGGTCCTTCGAAAATATCATAATCTAGATTTTAAGTTAAAAGCAGCTCTGACTAGTTAAAAGCTAAAATGTGCTCCTCTCTTACTGAATAAGAACCCTCCATCGACGTAAAATGTTTGTTTCAGTGTGAAGATCGGGGTCGACCACTTCAAGGCAGGCCGGCATGTAGAAGCTATGAATGAATACAACAAGGCCTTGGAGATAGACGCGGATAACGTGGAAGCTCTGGTGGCGCGAGGTGCCCTGTATGTGTCCATCACAGTGAAGTAGATGTAACTTTCGTCTGTCTCCAGCTGGATACATTTTTCTCTGTCATTGTCAATGTTGGGTGGATATTGTTAGTTTTTTTTTTTTTTTCCTTCCTTTGCACTGTATTTTTAGGCAGCTATTGTGTGATGCAACACAGATATAAGCATGGTATTTTCTCCATTTGCAGGTATGCAACTAAGGGTAGTTTGGTGAAGGCGATGGATGACTTTGAGCTGGCGCTGAAAAGCTGCCCAACCCACCGAAATGCAAAAAAGTACCTGTGCCAGACCCTGGTGGAACGAGGCGGCCAGTGAGTCTTTAAAGCTTCTTAGCACCTTCCGCAGTGTGCCATCAGCCTTCAGTGCTCAGTAGGGCTGGGGAACTCCTTTTAAAAAGGCATTCAAGTCTGTCATTTGAAGAAATTCAGAAATGAATTGTACAAGCATACTACAGGCCGAACCCATCATGGCACAGTAGACTGAGCCTGTTGTGTTGTACAGATCCTGAAAGGTGTAGCTTATATCGTCAGTCTACAGGAAATGACAAGGAGATAATATGTAACTTTAATTACCCTCAGGACAAGAACGTCAGCCTACAGGCATTCTCAGTTTATCACTTAGGATCTCAATTTATGTAAATTACAGTGATCCCTCGCTACTTCGCGGTTCACTTATCGCGGATTCACGACTTCGCGGATTTTAAAATATACAGTAGTA